>JAAVTZ010000230.1:0-84131 GCA_014898835.1 Fusarium lateritium
ACTTACCGGGATGACAATTCCCGTGACCGGCCCGCACCCCGGTATCAAAGCTTCTACCCCCACAACCCCGCGATTCCCCCACTCAAGCTCCGTCACTTGAACAGTTCAATTCTTCATCTTCCATCACTGCCAACGGAGCCGCTCGTTCGCCACACCTGTCTGATTACAATAGATGACGATTGCCTTGGCAGAAGAGCTTTATAAGAATTGAAAATCTCTACCCAAGAATCAGCTTCGTGAAACTTCTCAATCAATAGTACCATCTTAATCTATAATCATCTCCCTATCTCACATATACCGTCCTCGTGGTTGAACATCTCCTCACAATGTCAGCCAAACACTTTGTCAATGATCCAACTCATCTCGTCTCCTCGGCTCTTCACAGTCTTACCCTCACCAACCCATCACTTGCCCTAGATTCAGAATTCAAGGTCCTCTACCGTCGTCCTGATTCCGATGCCAAATCTCAAGTGTCCATCATCTCAGGCGGAGGCTCCGGCCACGAGCCCTCCTTCGCCGGGATGGTCGGTCAGGGCATGCTCTCCGCAGCTGTCGCCGGTACAATCTTTGCCAGTCCCTCGGCTGAACAGATCCGCACAGCAATCACCTCACGCGTCGACACGTCAAAGGGCGTCCTAGTCACTGTCATGAACTATACTGGTGATGTCCTCAACTTTGGCATGGGTGTTGAGAAGGCCAAGGCTGCGGGGCTCGATGTCGAAATGGTCGTTGTGGGGGATGACGTTGGTGTTGGTCGTGCAAAGGCTGGAAAGGTGGGACGCCGCGGAATTGCAGGCACCGTCATCGTGCACAAGATTTCGGGTGCCCTCGCAGCACTAGGGAAGCCTCTTGACCAGGTAGCCAAGTATGCCCAGTTGACTGCCGACAACCTCGTCAGTGTGGGCGCAAGTCTCGAACATGTCCATGTTCCTGGTCGCAAAGTCGACACAGAGGGCAGCCTCGCAGAAGACGAGGCAGAGCTGGGAATGGGTATTCACAATGAACCCGGCTCTGGGCGCGAGAAGGCTGATTTGCCTGCCCTCGTGAGCAAGATGCTCAAGCAATTGCTCGATACTACCGACAAGGATCGGGCGTTTGTCAATGTCAACTCCAAGGAGGTTGTCCTCATGATCAACAACCTTGGAGGAGTCAGCGTTCTTGAGTTAGGTGGAATCACCGCAGAGGTCGCAAGCCAGCTCGAGTCCAAGTACAGCATTCGCCCCGTGAGGGTCCTCAGCGGTACATACATGACCAGTCTCAACGGCCTCGGCTTCAGCATTTCGCTTTTGAATGTGGTGTCCCCAGATTTCGAGGCTCCAAGCATGATTGAGCTTCTTGATGCCCCCAGTGAGGTCGTTGGATGGTCCGCACCTATCCAGACAAGCACCTGGGAGGCAAAGAATACCAACACAAGAACAGAGCGCACTGGTATAATCGAGGATATTAAGTCTAGTGGCCTGAAGACGGATGCCAGTGCTGAGCAGTCAGCATTGAAAAACGGACTGCAAAAGGTTATTGATGCTGAGCCCGACGTCACACGATACGACACCGTGGTAGGAGACGGAGACTGCGGAATTGGCCTGAAACGCGGAGCTGAAGGTAAGTCTAGTAACTCTCGTTCGAAAAAAGACATAAAAAAAAGTCACTAACAGAAATGTAGCAATCCTCAAGCATATTGAAGAGCACCCTCTTACCGGCGATGTTGTTGTGGACCTCACTGGCATCATCACAGTTGTAGAAACGGCCATGGACGGAACTTCCGGCGCCCTCTATGCCATCTTCCTTAACGCCCTTGTCCATGCCCTCCGTGAACTCGCACCTGGCGATGCCTCTCCTCAAATCTGGGCCAAGGCTCTCAAGAAGAGCAGCGAAGCTCTGGCCAAATACACACCTGCCCGCCCAGGCGATCGTACCCTGGTTGACGCTCTCTACCCCTTCGTCGAGACCTTGAACCAGACAGGAGATGTCAAGAAGGCAGCTGATGCAGCGCTCGAAGGAGCAAACAAGACCAAGGGTATGCAAGCCAGCCTGGGCCGAACCGTATATATCGGAGGTAGCGGATATCAGGAGGTTCCCGATCCCGGTGCTTGGGGACTGGCCAGCTTCTTCCTTGGCCTGAGTGGCTGAGCGGACGATTGCCCCAGGCTCCTGTATTGGCGATGAATATGTAAGCCTGACGGATTCGGCGTGTTATTAGTGTGTCAATAGTCATAAGTGCATGTAATGAAGAAGAAGTATGCGCAAATCATCATGTTTTCAACGCCTATGGAGTCCCTGTGAGCCTTGCCCGTAAGACATACAAAACATCCCATTCTGAAATCAAGCCCTCACCCCTCCAAGATCATGACGGTAAGGGAATATTAGCTAAGAAGTACGAGAATAACGCTATCGCCTCGCAAGAACCTGCAGTCCAGTTAGTAATCCACTTCAAAACTCTGTCACCGCCAATCGAGAGGGGGCTGTGTCGTGTTGCGATAGACGTACATCTTGCTGATGAACCGATCCTTGTTCACTGGTCGACCCTTCTTTCCGTTGGCTAACCGAGGTGTCTCTGTCCACATCTCCTTGACGTTTTCCAGGACCATATTACAATGGCGGTCGAACGCTTTGACGCGCGCGAGGAGCTTGCGGTTGTTGCGAATGGAGATGAGGACTTGGACATGCGATCGCACGGCGGTCTGGAGGATGGATAGGGGACCAGCAGAGAACTCATGCTCCTCGAGCTGAGCAATCTCGTACTCGCTGTACAGGGACACATATGTTAGCAATCGTCGAACGGTCGCGGGGCTGGATAGGTAGCAGGTGTCGTATCGAGAGGGGGCACGTACGTGAGTTCGTTCCGCGGCTTGCTAAGAAGCTCCCTAATGACTCTGTTAATATTCTGATACTTCTAATAGAGCATAATGCGACGTACTGAATCTTGGGGTCCGACATCTTGAATGGTATTGTGTGGTTGTTTTAAGATGTTGTATGCGGCGCGCAAGGCTGAAGCACACAGAGCTCAAAAAGTTGACGATTGGGGTAGGACGCGCCTGATTGGCCACGTAGGTGGGTCTCACTCGTGCTTCATGACTGGTCAGGTGACGGCAGTCCCTACTTAGCAGCCAAGACCTGGTCCAACTGTAGAAAGTGGCTGCTATCAATTTTGGGCGGTTTGATGCGGAGGTTTAAAAAAGCATTGCCGCGGACCTCGGACAAGACTCCAAGCCAGCTTTATACCCCCTCTTTCTTCTCCTCGATGCGCATGTCGATCGCATGTGCGCATCGCTAATTCTTTTTCTAATATAATGTCCTTCCGAACTTTTGCAGTCCGAGCTGGTGCCGCAGCCAATCTTTCAAGCTGTCGGAGCTCACCAAGCAGCTTCAATATGGTTCAGCAAGCAAAGGTCTTGAGCTCCTCGCTCGGTGCTCGACAGGTGAGGGGAAACGGACGTCAATTCACTAGGCATGTAATTTTCTAATTGGAATAATATAGCTCTCCTCCGAGGCGACAAACATCCGAGAGAAGCGCGGCGATGAACCCAACGATGTCGTTTTCGAGAGCAAGTATGGTCTCCGAACCGTTATGCTCAACAGACCGAAGAAACTCAACTCGCTCAACGCCTCCATGATTCGCAAGATTGTTCCTCGATTGATTGAATGGGAGAAGTCTGATTTGGCCAACGTTATCGTCATGAAGGGTGCTGGTGAAAAGGCTCTTTGCGCTGGAGGTGATGTCGCTGCTCTTGCCCAGCTCAACCAGGAGAGTGAGGATGGATGGAAGAAGTCGTCCCAGTACTTTGGTCTCGAATTCAAGCTCGATCACTACATTGCGACATACAAGAAGCCATATATTGCTTTTATGGATGGTATCACTATGGGTGGTGGTGTTGGCCTGAGCGCCCATGCACCTTTCAGAATTGCGACTGAAAAGACCGTCTTCGCCATGCCCGAGACCACGATTGGATACTTCCCCGATGTCGGCGCCTCCTTCTTCCTCCCTCGAATGAACGGATCAGTCGGAACCTACCTTGCCTTGACCAGCGAGCGACTCTCCGGCCCTAACGTCTTCTACTCCGGTATTGCCACCCACTACCTGCACTCGACCAGCTTGCCTGATCTTGAGGCTCGTCTGGCCGAGCTGCAATTCCGAGACAGTGATACTCTCCCCGAACGACTGGCCCTCATCAACGAGACCCTCGAGGAGTTCTGCACCGGTCTCCCCTATGACCAGCCGATGACCCTGAGCGGTGAGATCCGCCAGGCAATCGACCGCTGCTTTAACCAGCACACCATTGGCGGCATCATTGCTGCCTTGGAGGCGGAGCGGGGTCCGACCGAGGAGTGGGCGCAGAAGCAGCTCAAGACTCTGCACAAGCGGTCACCCACGGCTGTGCACGTCGCTCTCCGCCAGATGCGCGTTGGTGGCGATTGGAATATTGCTGAGACCTTCAAGAGGGAGCACCAGATTGCGACCAAGTTCATGCAACACCCTGATTTCACTGAAGGCGTATCAGCTCTGCTCATCCGAAAGGAGGCGCCTAAGTGGCAGCCTGAGTCTCTAGAGGCCATCCCTGCCGATACCAACGTGGCTAAGCCCTTCTTCGAGTATGACCCCAAGCATGAACTGAAGCTTTTCACCGACCGAACATTCTCCGAATACCCTCACAAGGATCTTGGCGTGCCATCTGAGAAGGAGATTGAGAAGGTTCTCAGAAGCGGCACATACACTCAGGAACAGCTAGCCAATAAGATCATTGCTTCGCGCCGTGGTCGCCAAGGTATCTCTGAAGTCACTAGGGAGATCATTGCTCGCAAGACTCATGTGAACGACCAAGGCAAGGCTAAGTGGTTGGCAGATGAGTCGCTGCCCGGAAGCCGATTGTAATTCTACACATACTAGCAACGTTTGGATAAATTGTAAAAATAGAAGTCACTACATGATGATACCTATGTAGTGCGTGTGTTGATAGATGAAAATGCGATGACTTCAAGATGAAAGTGATGGTGTGCATAAAAATTGTTGATGGTGATAAAAACTCCCTGGTGGGGCTGATGAAGCATCATGACTATGCGCATGAATGATGAAAATGGTAATGGGGGAATAGTGGCGAATGAGACGACTTGGGTGGGGTTGACATGAAAACCACAAAGATTCCGTTTGATGAGAGATCAAATAATAGCCGAAAAGTCTCATTTTAGAGCGGCGTCTTACAAGGGGGGAGCAAACAAAGAGGGGTGAAATATAGCACGTAATGGAGGGTTGAGTGGGCATTGGATAGAGCCTAAGGATAAACACCAATTCAAGTTATACAAACGGAGTTAACGACGGGATAGGTACAGGTAAGACGCGTCAAAGCGAACAAAGACTTGAGGAAGTGGAGATAACAACCATAAAGACGAGACAACTTTAGACTCATCATCTTGTCTCGGTGTGATAGCCCCTCTGTGAGTAGGCTTTCTCATGTAGGCATCCGAAGGGCTTTTATAAGATGACCTCAGGCGATGGGTGAGAATATAAAAGGGACGAGGGCCCGCCCCAAAAACAGATTCAAAAGAAAGACGAGACATCTTCGCCTTTCTCCTGCTCTTTCTCTGCCTCTCTAGACCATTTTCCCGTCATCGAAACCAGGTCGGCAGTTGCTAGGTTGGCCAGAGCGAAAGGGCCTGCGAAAAGGCTCCGGTTGAGAGCAAACTAGAAAGATACGTACCCTTGTCAGAACAGCGACAACTCGTGGCTTTCAAAGCGAAACCGACTTCGAAACGAACAAAGACAAGAGAGCACGTGAGAGCGAGACCCGGCCCCAAAACCAACACGGGACCGCTCCGTTCCGGAACAAGTGGGACTCGATACACTCCGGATCCCGTCAGGCTCCACCTTTGTCGGGTGGGCGCGTTTAGAGAATCTGGAAGGTTGAAGTGGGTTGCACCTCACGTCACTGATGCCAGTCCCACCACAGCCACTAAAACGGGAAAGCTCACAGGGGTCACTGGCGGGCTCAACCACTTGAGTGACACGGCGGCCCTCCATCTTTTATCCAGCGGCTGTTAAGCTGTAACACGCCTTTGAGCTGCATCACAACGCGACCTCATCAAAAGATTGTATCTTTCTTTCTATTATTGTTGATTATTCAATTACTGGTTTGATATAACTCATTCCTTTGCCTTTATCAATTATCATCCTCCAAATTATCTCTCCCCTTTTTACTCTTATCCTCTTTTTTTCCTCCGGTTGTCTAGCCAGCGCGCACGTCTATCGGTACGCACTTAAACTAGGTCCACCTCGCTTCACGACGCGATAAAGCGCGTCACGAACATGACGCCCGCCTCCCGGATTTGATTGATATCACGTCCCGGCCAACGAGCTCAAACATTATTATACCTCCCCACTACTCCTACGCATCATTGAATTCTCCACTATTTCAATTAATCCTTCGCTTCTTTCCTTCTCGTCTCTCTCCTCAGCCTCATCGCTCCCTACGAACTACACGATACCCAGCATACGACGACGATATTAGCGATTGACCCCTTGCCGGCCATCTCTGACCTCTCCCCTAAGGGGACTAACCGCCATGGCGTCACAAATGCCTATTGCTCCCCAAGGCGGCTCTCATTTCAACGGTCAGATGATGCAGCAGAACAACGAAGTAAATGAACCGGGCGTCCAAGTGAGGCCTATGGGTCGTACGCAAATTCGCTGCCTTTGTGCCGTTGCCTCGCTAACCTAGTGTGCAGTCAAGGTTCACTATACCTTTGACAAGGACGCCAAAGTCAACTGCCTGGCCCGACCAGCACAAACTCTCAATGTCCAAACGATACCCCTCGACGATAAGCTTTCTATTGGTATTATCGACCTGCGTGTGTGCCTGCAGGCAGTCACAGAATGCAGTCCCGAACTCGCCAGTAATGCGAGCGAAAATGACTTCTCCGTCTACGCACACGATTATTCGGAACCAGATACCCCATTAGTCGGACAGGGCATGCTATCATGGGCACTCGATTCGATGCAGGGCAACTGGGCTGCCCAACCGCCCAAGCTGGTTACCGGACGTGTCACCAAGAACTTGCTCGCCGTCTTTGGGGGAGGAAACCGGGAGACCCTCGAAGTCAAGCTCAAGCTTACAGCCGCAGCCAAGGTCCAGCGGCCGGAACCGACTGTTGACATGCAACTTATGCGCCCTGTTGAAACGGCTATAACATCTGCAGGTGCTGCGGAATGGCATTCTTTTATGCAATCCAACCCTCAGATCGGTCACTCCGCACACGTATCTCGAGTAGCCTCGCCTGCTTTGTCACAAGGACCACCGGCCAACACAAATCAGCGAAGGGATTCAATCGGCCCAACTGTTGAGCAAGTAAACTCAGGGCCAGACATTCAGCGAATAGCTCCTATGCCCGTCGACCCAGCAACAGTCCCTACCCAACCAGGATCAAGGCCTTCAAGCAGAAGCTCTCGCAAAAAGCCGCCGACTGGACGCCCTCGTGGCAGGCCACGAAAGAAGCCCGCCGAAGGGAATACGTCAGGTTACGAAGACGGTACGGAAGGCGAGGATGGCGGCCCAAGTAAGAAGAGGGTCAAGACAACCAAAGTGGAAAAGGCTGCTCCAAACCCTTTCACTTCTGGTCCAGATTCTCTACGCGTCACTGCTAGTACCGCTGGCTCGCTTCGAAACTTTCGTCCTATTGCAAATAACGAGATGGTGTCTGGAAATCACCTACAAGAAGTTCCCCGTGCTCCCACACCCGTACCTGAGGGAGGTCCTCTCAATGGCCCTGCTAGGGGTGGCCCAAAAGGACTTAAGCCTCGGAGGGAATCATCAATGCGAAAGGAGTTGGGTGCTGCTTTGAGCAGCCAGATTCCCCCGAGGCCCAGCCGTGCCTTGTCCCCAAGCCAGGAGGATGGGCGCTCTCCTGAATCTCCTGTCGAGATTCCAGCATTTTCAGAGGATAGCCCACAAGACATGCGCTCTTCACCTCCATTGCCACCAACGGCATCATTTATGCAGTCTAGTCCACCGCCTTCCAGTCCCGTTCTACCACCAATGCCCGCGCTGCAACGGCAAGCCTCGAGCTTCATGGGCAACGAAACTGACGACCTGTTTGATGAACCTATCTTGCAACCGGTTAAGGAGAGCCGGTTCCACAGTCGTCCTCAAACCCAAAAAGTGATGGAAGATGTGGATAACACTGGTATTCCCACTCAAGTGTTTAGAATACAGGGTGGCCCTGATGGTCAGGGCCTTGTCCATATTCAGAACTTCAACACTCCTCAACCAACATCGACCCCAGCCGGTCCCCCTCAGACTGAAGTCGTTACTGCGAAGAAAGTCGCTCCCAAGCCTCGACCATCTCGAAACCCTCCCAAGAAACAAGCTTTACCAGCTCTCGCACCAACACCCCCTCCCACAACAGACGCGCCTGAGACGCTCAGCCCAGCCCCCGTCTCAGCGCCCTCATCCGTGGATGCTGCTCAACCACAGGTAGAGCCAGCTGCTGATGACATTGATACTCTTTTTGAATTAGTGCGCGCAGTCACATCTTCTTCTGAGCCTCTCGTTTCGACTGAAGCGACTGAAGCTAACCCATCTGCGCAAGAATCTTTACCTCCTCCAAAACCAATGACCAATACCGCTGGGCCCCAGCCTCGCGCATCACGACAGCTCGGCCGGTCGCAGTCAACGGGAGCCCTAGCTTTGCCCTCTATACCGGCTAGCGAGCCTGCTGAACCATCTTCACTTTCCCAGTCTGTCATTGCCGAACCTCCCCGTGCCTCCACCGAGATTCCGGACTGCCTTCGTCGCTCTAACTCTGTCAACCTTCATCTACCCATCGCCGCCAGCGATCCTGTAGGGCCATCCGACGCAGGACCGGTCTCCAGCCGTCTCCCCACCCTCTCAGAGACACCTTTTTTACACAGTGATTTCCCACCAATGCCCTCATCCCCACCTTTCAAATCCAACAAGAACCAAGTCAAGAAATATTCGATTAAGCAGCGACTCGAGTCGGCCATCGCAAATGGCGAAATGCCTCCGTTTTGCACCAACTGCGGTGCCATCGAGACCCCAACCTGGCGCAAGATTTGGGTCCAGGAACATGAAGGAATTCCTGAATATGTTGAGTACTCCGAAAAGCCTGGACGAGTCACCGCCATTGAGATCCTGAAACGAGGTGCGGACAACCGGCCTTTATCATATCGGCTCATCAAGAAATCTCTTGGCCTCGATGATGAACGTAAGGCCTGGACAGAGAAGCTCCTCTGCAACCCTTGTGGTATCTGGATGGTAAAGTACCGGAGGCATCGTCCTCAAGATAGGTGGAACAATGCTTTTGGGCCTTTGGGTCAAGATCGACGAAAGCGTTCATCTGCAGGACCTGAACCACAGGCGAAACGAGCCCGTACTAAGAGTATCCCTATGCTCAACCCTACTTCAGAGGCCTATCCTGCCACGGATCCCTTCGGTCCTATAGAGCCATCATCCCCCAAACAGTTTGATGCTGGCCCCATGGAGGTCGAGCTTGACGAGGATGTGGTCATGCAAAATGTCCTTAATCTGCTAGCGGAAGATGGACGACATATTAAGAGTATGAGTCGTTCAGTTCCAGGATCTACACATTCCAGAGCTTCTCGAGGCACTGGAACAGCCGACAGTCCTATTGAGATGGACCTCGACGAAGAGCTCGGAAGCGCCCGACGCCTCCTATTTCCTTCGCCCCGTAAGCTGGGGACACCGAAGACCCTTGGAGAGGTCAATGCCAATGTGGTTAAGACAGCAGAATGTCGACAAAACAAAGAATTCGCCGCTGATAAGGAGAATGTGGCCTGTGGGACTCGAGGTGAAGGGCAAATTGAAGACGATGATCTAGAGGCGCTGTTCAACAGCCCAGCGCCAGCTCGCCCTTCTACACCGCCGCCTAAAGCCAAGGCTGATGCACAGTCGACTCCTTTTAAGACTCCAACCCGTCCGACACCCAGTCACCGACCTATTACGCGTAGTGTCTCTCGATCGCTTCGATCGGTCAGGGACATGCTGTCTCCTAGTCAACAGGCGCTTTTGCAAAGGACACCGACCAGAACTAGCCCTCGTCGTTCGGCGAGCGTTAAGTGCAGCCCGCGAGTGAACCTCGAGAGTGTTATCGATACTCCTCTGAGCCGCACCATCACGCAATTGCTCTCGGAGCCAAATTTTGACTTGGGTAACAGCAACTTTGACTTTTCCAGTCTTCCACTGCTGGAGGCAGACCCCGCTACTCTGGTAGAGTTTGGCAACTTTCTCAGCACCGACGGGATCATGCCAAGCTCACCCCCAAAGGATGGGTCTCTGAGCTTTACCTACAACGGCTCAGCTAATGCCTGGGCTGAATGGGGAGGTATTGAAAACAAAGAATTCATGGTCACAGTCGGGGACAAGGAAAAGGAAAATGAGAAGTGAGACGATGTTTATGAAAGCGTGTTTGCAGTATTTTACAGCTCTGTTGGTCAACAGGTACATCAAGAGCATGACAGTACAGGATGTTATGTTTGGAACAGCACATCAAGTAGACGGCGTTTGGGAGATTTTACAGAATAATGGAAAGCAACGGCGTTTGCTACCTACCTAGATAAACGGACACGATACCTTGATAGCGGCTATGGTTATGATCTAGCCTGTTTAGAAGCGAAATGCAATGAAATAATGGGATATAATTTGATCAGTTAATACAATCTTGTTAGACCCAAGACCTCATACCTACCTACCTCTATGACTCTAATAAACTGACTGTGTATGTATGTACTGTTGATGCACTGTCCCGGCACCAGGTCTGCTGTCGAGTGCATTGGCAGAGATCTTCTGCTTACCATAGTCGATCCATATGCCTTTGAAGTGTTTTGTAGCTCGTCAACGCAAGGATGCTTCCTGAATTGTCTGGTGTCATGGCCCCAGCTTTCTGAGGTACGTAGGCGGGATCTTCAACTGCAAAGTCCCTGAAATTTGACCCACAAGGCTGAGGTCTCTTCGGGAAGGTGACACATACATTGCTCGTCCCAGCAGCAGTGCTAAGGTAGGCTTCGATGCATAGCAGCACAGGCGGTAGATATTGTGACGTTGTTGCAGTCTTATTTTTCTCGCTTCAACCGGAAACTCAGCTTTGAAGTGAGAATCTCAGACTCAGCACACTTAGTACCGTAAGTGAAGGTACATACTTGCAAGGCATTCACCTCCAGCTCCGGGCTGTCGGTGTCTGTAGGACTAAAGTGCCGTGTCTCGTTCACCAAGACCCACTTGTTTAAGTGATCTAGTAACCCCCCACTTCCCGGTGGCTCTTTGTGTGCCGTGACATGGGTAGGGTTGGTCGGCCCTTATCAATTCGCGGGGCAGATGAAGATAAGACTAACCTATGACTCGAGGGGTAGCCGTCTTCGGAGCTGGAGATCCTAAGGCCTTGCTAGCATCTTCGCCCACTTTGTGCCAGAAACCAGGCTGCTTTGCTTCCCGTATACCTCTTGTATCTAACTCTTGGCTCCGTCCCTCGCACTTACCTCTTCAGGTCACCTCTTGACTTCAAGAAATCATCACAATGGCTCCGGAACGCGTCTGCCTGTGAGTCCTTCCAATGCTGGACGAAGACACAGCTGACTGACTACTAACCTAATTCAGTGCCTACTCAGGTGGTAAGTCAAACATACTTAAGAGAAGATCATGAATTCCATGCTCACGGACATAACAGGCCTTGACACAAGTACAATTCTCCGATGGTTGGTTTTGCAAGGCTATGAAGTCGTGTGCTTTCTTGCCGATTGCGGTCAGGAGGAGGACTTCGATGCTGTCAAGTCCAAGGCCGAGAAGCTCGGAGCTGAGCGCATGATCATCCAGGATGTCCAACAGGAGCTTATTGACGAATTGGTCTGGCCTGCTATTCAGTGCAACGCAATCTATGAGGACCGATACATGCTCGGCACCAGTCTTGCCCGCCCAGTGATCGCTAGGGCGATGGTCAAGGTCGCCAAGGAGCACAACTGCACAATCCTGAGCCACGGATGTACCGGCAAGGGTAACGATCAAGTTCGTTTCGAGCTGGCATGGAAGGCCTGCGACCCCACCCTTAAGGTTGTGGCTCCCTGGCGCATGCCCGAGTTCTACAACCGATTCGCAGGACGTGCAGATCTACTCAAGTTCGCCTCCGAGCAGAACATCCCCGTCAGCTCTACGCCCAAGGCCCCCTGGTCGATGGACGACAACATCATCCATTGCTCGTACGAGGCCGGAATCCTCGAGCAAACAGAACTCGAGCCCCCGAAGGATATGTGGAAGCGCACAGTTGACCCGATCAAGGCCCCCGACGAGCCTACACCCTTCACTGTTCACTTCGATAACGGCGTTCCCGTCAAGCTCGAGGTCGGCGGTAAGGTCATTACCGGCTCCCTGGAGATCTTCAAGGAGGCAAATGAGATCGGCCGGGCCAACGGTATCGGACGTGTTGATATTGTCGAGTCCAGGTTTATCGGCCTGAAGAGTCGAGGTTGTTATGACACCCCTGGACTTACTATCCTTCGACAGGCTCATATCGACCTTGAGGGAATGGTCCTCGACTCCAAGGTGCGATCCATTCGCGACCGTCTTTCTCAAGACTGGTCAGCCGCCATCTACAACGGTCAGTCATCTTCGTTCAGGCTCGAGCCTAACCGCTGAATTGAACATCCTAACTAACTCTTAAAATAGGCATGTACTTCAGCCCTGAGCGAGAGCTTGTTGAGCATGCCATCAAGTTCTCACAGCGTCAAGTCGAGGGCAAGGTGAACCTTGTCGCCTATAAGGGCAACGCTTACGTCGTTGGACGTTCTAGCGAGACCTCGAACCTCTATTCTGCCGATGAGAGCAGCATGGACACACTGGACATGAACTGGACGCCCCAGGACACATCTGGCTTCATCGCCATTCAAGCTATCCGCCTCGAGAAGTATGGTGCGAGGAAGATCAAGGATGGCGAGCCTCTTGCCCGTGTCTGAGCGCATACTCGGCATGACGGCGAAAAATTGAAGGGCACAATACCCACTAAGCGGTAGTTCATTTTCGCGTTTAGAAAAGAAACCCAAAATATGGATGCTATTCTAATTATCTTGCCGTACCATCCGCAGCCATCGTGTTCATTAAGGGGGTAGAATAGGTAATTTGGTCACCTGGTAAGACAGTATTCCTCTTCGAACAATAAATCGTAATTCCGTCTACTAGCGGCAGGCTATGATAACCTCCTCAGGTAGTGAAAGTCTAGAGTTGCTCTTTAAGATGTGGCTTAGAGGCGAAGGAGTACCAATCAAAAGCATCTATACGCGACAAAATGAACTACTTATGTGTCAATCTCAATCAAGCCTTGAGTTAGTAAAATTGATTACTTGGATTGTCTATATTGCTAGATTACCAGGTAGCTGATTAGGTATCTATTAGCGGTTGGGGAAGAGATGGGTTGACTTTTCTGAACTATGTTAAGCCTAGAGGACCTTAACTTCTTGGTCACTGTAGCTATCAGGAAATGGAGAGCATTTTCGACAAGTTACATATCAAGCTAGTGGCTATGTCTCTTACATTTGAAGATTAACACCCTGTTCAGCCCTTTGATGACCTAGCCCCTTGTAGCAACGAAAGCAGGTGCGCTCATACTGTAGGTAAATTTACAGTAGTCCATCGCCCACTTAACGCGGTCGGAATTTAGTTACCCTGTGTGACGGCGCGTCTGGTCGCGTCCACTAACGCCCCTCCAAACATTACAACCAGCATCAAGGCCATCTTTTTCGAACCAAGACAAGATACGACTCTAGATTGGATCAAGAGTGCACCTTCACTATCAATCGCTCTTAAATTTATCCATCGTCGCCCAATATGGCCGACGCCGACCTCCAAACTCGCTTTTCCCCCCATAAGCCGCTTGAGCCCGATGTCCTCAGCGAGCTAGAATCTATCATGCGCCTCCACGGCCTCTCGGCCGAAGATCTCTTCTTCAAGTGGGAGTCGTACTGCATAAAGCTGGATCTTGACGCCCAGGCAGTGTCGCTCGAAGCCCTTCGCAACCTTAAACAGAGCATCCAGGACGAGCTCGAAAACAGCCACCGAAAAGTCCAGGTCAAGGCGGAGAGGAAGGTCGCCAGCACGCCGAGGGGCGTGGCCAAGGGCGGAGATGTCTTTGGGATGCTGGATGGCTTGGTACCGAGTACACCGGCTACGGGAAGCAAGCTGAATAGGGGTGCTGCGAGTGGGAGTGCGATGAAGAGGAAGATGGAGACGCCAAAGGGGTTGACGAGCTCGCCAGCTACGGGTATGAATGAGCAGCTCAGGTCTCTAAACGGGCTCCCGTATGTCTCTGCGCTGCATCTTTCGTCGAAATATCACTAACAACATGTAGGCCCACGTCATTCAGCGATCGAGCGAACCCTGGAGAAACAGTCGAGATCCTCAACGACCGCCTCAACGCAGCCGAGCCACCAATTGCGCCCTTCTCTGAACCCCGAGTGAAACTCACAGCTGCCTCGGACCAGAAAAAGCTGGCATACAAACCATTGGCTATGAAACTCTCCGAATCCAGTGAGATCCTCGACGATCGAATCGATAGCTTCATGGGCCTGGTCCAGCAACATCACAAGCTTGATGAGTCTGAGTTTGGTAGCGCTGCTGCTCAGAGCACCACCGAAATTGTAGCTGTTGGTCGAATCGCATCCGATTCACCAGAGGGAAAACTCAATGCTGCTTCGTTGGTGCTGGAGACGTCAAGACGAACGGGTATGGGTTTGAGAGTGCCCCTGAAGATGGACAACATCCGCAGCTGGAGCTTCTTCCCTGGTCAGATTGTTGCCCTTCGAGGTACCAACGCCTCTGGGAATGAATTTGTTGTCAAGGAGATCCTTGAGATTCCTCTACTTCCCAGCGCTGCCTCCCTACCTTCGGCGCTCGAGGCGCATCGTGAGAGATTCCGTGGAGGCCCTGATGCGATGGAGGAGGACTCGGAACCTGCACCTTTGAACATTTTATACGCATCTGGTCCTTACACCGCCGACGACAACCTTGACTTTGAGCCTCTTCATGCGCTGTGTAGCCAAGCAGCCGACACTTATGCAGATGCGCTCGTCCTTACAGGCCCCTTTCTTGATGTCGACCATCCTCTTGTTGCAACGGGTGATTTTGATCTTCCTGAAGAGGCAAACTTTGATCCTGATACAGCAACCATGTCGACTGTTTTCAAATACTTTGTTTCTCCCGCTTTCAGCCGCCTCGTATCCGCCAACCCACAAATCACCATCATTCTTGTCCCCTCAGTCCGAGACGTATTGTCAAAGCACGTCTCGTGGCCTCAAGATTCCATCCCCAAGAAGGAGCTTGGCCTTCCCAAAGCTGTGCGCATTGTTACAAATCCCATGACTCTGTCTATAAACGAGCTTGTGCTCGGCATTTCATCGCAAGATATCCTCTCACAGCTACGGTCAGAAGAGGTTATATCTCGCGGCGGGCCGCAAGCTAGCACCGATATCATGAGCCGCCTGTGCCGCTATCTTGTGGAGCAACGGCACTACTTTCCACTGTTCCCACCTACAGATCGTACCAAGCTAGCCAAGACTGGTACGGAGGATGGTAAAGCTACTGGTGCAGTATTGGATGTGGGATATATAGAGTTGGGTGAGATGGTGAATGTGCGACCAGATGTCATAATTGTTCCTAGCCTGCTGCCCCCTTTTGCGAAGGTATGACCCCTTTTATCTGACTGAATCAGAATGGCTTACTAACCGAGTCTCAGGTCGTCGAGAGTGTTCTCCTTATCAACCCTGGGTATCTCTCTAAGCGTCGTGGCGCAGGAACATACGCGCGCATGACATTATACCCGCCAACAGTACCAACTGGCAGCAGTGATGCAGTGACGGGCCACCAAGTATTCGACCGCGCTCGTGTGGAGATTGTAAAGATATAGAGTAGAGCATATTGGGCATAGGAGGAGGGTACCAAGCTGTATGTAATCTAACGAGACACGTATAAGAGGGAGTAAAACATCATGGCACGAAGAATGGTCGTGGTTTGGGTATTATTAATGGTATATCAAGACCAGGCCCTGTTTTACCTGGCGTCCACCCTGCGTCTCTTGTCGCTCTCATACCGCTCGTCATCACGCGACGTACTACGCTTGCGACGATTTCGATACTCATCCCTATCCCTATCGCGCCGTGGCGAACGTGACCGTGATCGTGACCTTCGCCGGCTGTGTCCATCATCCCTTGAGCGGTACGAGTCTCTTCGATCCCTATAACCGCCATCTTTCTCCCATCGGTCATCCCTCTTGCGGTCACCGAGAGGTATGGCATTTGCGCCGCCTGCACTCCGCTCATCGCGTTGAAACCGCTCGTCGTCCGGCTTGAAGCGGTCATCTTCTTCAAACCGTCCGTCTCTCTTTCGGCCACCACCAATATCACCCCATCGACCCGTATCCTCGCTGCGCATGTCCCTGTACTTTGTTGCACCCTTGCGACCCAGCTTGGCCATGTCACGACGCTGCAGATATTCAGGTAGGGCCTCGCGATTCTTCACATCGTCTTGAATACGACTGCCCATGATATCTCGCTCAGCCAGGCCAGCAGCCTTCATCTCGTCCTGGTAGAAGGCGCCCTTGTGAAGATATCTCTGCATGAATCCCATCTTGCCCTTGTTGTCCTTTTCTTCCTTTTGTTTCGCAAGGAACGCCTCGTCTTCAGCTTGTCGCTCCTCCTCTGTCAGGTTTCGTCGGCGCTCGACCTCTGCAAGTTCCTTTTCGCGCTCTTCGATGATGGCGCGGGCGCGCTTTAGACGCTTGAGTTCGCGGACACGCCAGGCTGCTTCTTCAGCCTCAGGGTCCAGCCCGTCTGTTGTGTCCACGTCTGAGGCCTCATTCTCTTCGTCGTCCCAGTGCTTCTTTCCTGCTGCGCGCGCGGCGAGGTCCTTCTTAATCTGCTCTTCTACGAGCTCGTCGGCGGCTTTCTTTCGGGCCTCTTCTTCGGCTTGTCGTGCTTCTTCCTCTTCCTGCGCGGGATCCTTTGCGTTTCCTCTTTGGCTCTTTGGTATGAATTTGGGTCGAATCATCAATCTTCGGGGCGCTTCTTCCTCGCTGCTCTCCTCTTCTGATCCGCTTTCCTCCGAGTCATCGTCCTCTTCTTCTTCACTCTCTTCCTCTTCTTCTGTTACGAAGCCCTCCTCTGCGGCTAGACGCTCGGCTTTCTCTTTGGCGATCCTTCGTTCTTCAGCGGCTTCTGCTTCTTTTCTTCGCGCGTTGAGATCGACTTTTCCTAGGTTGCTCGACGAGATTTTTCCTGCACTGGTCGCTTTCGGTGGTGGAGGGAGCGCTGGCTCGGCGGGCGCCTCGTTGTCACTGGCATCGGCATCAGAGTCAGAGTCTGACTGTACACCTGTGGCCTTGCCAGCGCGATATCGCGCCGGCTTCACCGGGTTTGCTGTCATGCGCTTGGGCGGCATTGTGATAGGGAGATGAGAAGGATGAGGATGAGAAAGCTATGCTTTGGTGACGTTGGAGGCTGGTAGAGATAGAAAAATAGTGGAGCTACTCAGGGAAATGCTACCTACCCTGTACCTTTTTGTCACCTCAGACTCAGAGAGACACCTTACATATTTCGTGAAGGTAACGAGGAACTTGGACAGAAAGTACTGAAGCAGGATATTAGCTTTCGCATTCAAATTAAAGTATAAGAGCCTGTATGATAGAATTAAGTGTGACCTGCCTGAAGGCAGTGCAACTGTGGCGCGTTGAGATTTCAAATCCGAAGTCTGGGTTTGACCCTAACATTATTTTTTTGCCTAAGCAAGATCGGAAGTTTTAGATCTGGAATTGAATAAGGGAGATGCCGAAATAGAAAGTACGTAATATAATAAGTTACTATGGGCAGCTCCCGGCGGTTTGGTTATGCGTGATGTGCTCGTTAGTACAGATTTAATACCTGTTGCGCCTTGGTTTCGGACTCGTGTTAAAACCAACGCACGCTCTCTTTACGCCCTACGCCATATAAAACGAGCTCAAATTGAATAACATCGATGATGTATAATATGGCCAATGGAGAAAGAGCAAGACCTCAAGTCGTGGGTCTGTGGAAGCATGCAAAGAGCTAGTAATACTTGCCGTTCATAGTATTGCTTAGGCCCCTAATAGCGTCAACGCTTACTACTATCGCGAGAGTTCGCAAAACTGCCAACCAATCATATCTCGAGCTACTGTCTAATAACTCTTGCATCGAAGACTGTACGAAGGTGGAACAATACAACGATACTAGGACCATAGGCTGGTAGTCAGCTCCTAAGAAAATATCCCAGAAACTACTAACTGGAGTTATCACTAGTAAGATACGTCGAGACATATTCACGTAGCGCTAAAGGTTATGAAGTCGATCAAGAAGGCGCACTCTACAAGATGTGTAGGCACGCCACTAAAAATTGCAGAGCTTGGGGGCCATGCAGCTGTCAGGTACGCACTTTAATGTCTCACGGGGAACCATTCTCGGGCCTCAACATCCGGGATTGGATCCCTCCCATGCAGGCACCTGTATCTTGTATCTGTAGATGGCCGTCTCTAGTACATGGGATCTGAGTCATACACGTGAAAACCATCACGATTGGGTCTGAGATTCTCACACAGACACCAGTGCCTTGGATCAAGCACGACCGCCTCACTCCTGTGGTATAGTCCCTTGCATACATACACATAGAAAACGAATAAACCTTGGCAGCTTGAGGCAGCAGTTGTGGGTCTCGCCAGGATTATCATGGCTGCTGCGGGCGCCTGTATTTGGCCTCACAGTTCAGTTTCGCGAATATACAAGGAGGTAGGAAAGGTGAATTGTTCTGCCTGCGATATAGAGCGAAAAGCCGAGTCAAAACGTAGAAAGTGAATTTAAAGGGCAACAAAAGACTAACAAGACGGTAAAAAGCCCGCAGACTATGAAACCCTATTCTGGCTGTAAATTGAACATATGTTCTATGTTAGTCCTCAAGATCGCATACCGGTATACCGGCGTCTTTCAAAAAGCCGAGCGTGCAGGCTATCTATCTAATCTTATCTGCGTAAGCACTAGGGACAAGGACAGGGTTTTATGTCACACTATGGTTCATTGCGTTAGGTTGTCTTGTCAACCCCCATGGCTTGGTTACACAAGAAACATGACGACAAAGAAAAAGTCGACTCTGGACCACTGTTATTGAACGTTACGCACATATGATTAAGCAATGTCTCAATATGCTCAGCTAGCTTCTACCTGCAATTAAGGATGATGCTTTGGGAAATGGACTGAACTGGTATTGATAAGCCCAGACAAAGAAGTGGTCTAGAACTCGATTGTAAACCACCCTGTCAACGTCTGCAAAAACAATTGATCAGATAAAGCCATTAATTAAAACCCGGACAACACAGTGGTGAAGAAAATAGCGTCGCTCTGTCACCATTTCAAGCGCTGACTGTCAGTATCGTACCCTGCCCCCACTATGTTGTCGGACTTGAGTCAATGTGAACGTGAACGAGGTACTAGTGTACTGTATCTTCACCGCACTTTTCTCATATTGACCCCCTGTAAAGGTTCCAGTGTCATCATAGAGACGCTCCACTGAGGCTGACGATCATGAGCATTAATTTCCAGTCTCTGCCAAGCGGCCCGCTCCTGGTCAACTTGTAAGCGAGAGCGCGGGATCATTGAAGTGGTGACACTTAGCGTTAAACCAGTTTAAAATAGATCATAACCGTCAAAGCTAGCTTGTGTTGTGATATTCAGACGAATACCAAGGCGATATACAGCACAGGATACCCGGCATTTGTTTCAGTTATGACCGGTTCCATGAATCAAGAGCTAAGAGCACGAGACTGGCTCAAATCTCATGGCATGAAATCATGAAACATGAAGATACGGTACTGACTCAGTCCAGGCCACGCCACAACACGGGAAACCATGCATCCTACACATACCTCTTGAGCCATTGGTTCAACCGCGCATGCCCCTGATAATCGCGTCCCAAAAACCCTTGCTCCGCGTCTCTGACCAACCGCAAGATCGCGGTATCAGTCCAAGTTATGTCCAGCCCTGGACCAGTCCCAGGCAACATGCTACCTCGCCGAGCAAAGCGAAGCTATTCACGGCCTAGCGCTCGCCTGGATACACTGGTTCTTGACTCGACTAAACGACTTATCGCATTTTTAGTAGCATTTCTTTTCTTTTTCTTATTATGCGTTGCTATCAAGCCGGGACTTGCATATTCTGCAGCAGGTGAGGCGTTCGTTAACGTACGTGAATCCAAGAAGAGGGAACGCGACGCCCAATTCTGTCCATTCCCATTTTCCCTCCCCTTAATCAAAACCCTATATAAACCAAGTCTTTAGGGAGAAGAAGTAGTTTGTAAAAACACAGCAGTTATTTTCAATTCTCAAACAAACTCAATTGCACACCTTATCACCGTAACTTTGAAATTTACCTTTCAACTGCTCTACTCCCGGTAGACATACACCCTTCACATTAATTACCACGACTGTCTTAGCCTGCCAGAAGCTTTCAACATGGGCCGAATCGTTATTCACGTGCCTACACCCCCCAAAACATCGGAACCGAAACCATCCAAGACCGAAACTCCTAAGAATAAGCAGGGCAGGAAGGAAAAGAAAGGCAAGAAAGAGAAGAAAAACAAGCAGTAAACCAGAAGAGCTAGTCCTGAGCTCTCTTCGACGCGCGCATAAGCATTTCTTCGACAGACTCTATAGTAGTTCTCTTGTACAGTCGTGGTGACTGGACATTGAGGAAGCAGGGTGAGTTATGAGCTTAACGATGCATTAAATTGATGCAAATTCTCTTTTATGTACCAAAGTTTGCATACTGACATTCAAGGCTCTAGTATCTGATCTGATGAGTGGACTGTGGTTGCATTTGGTGGAATTTCTGGTATTATATACGTTGGCTATTTGTGCTTGATTTGGATATATATGTCAATAACTAAGTATGCTGGCCAAATACAAAACCTGTTTTCCTTCTTGCACTGAGAACACTATCTCTATATATGTGATTCACAATTGATGAACGCTCATTCATCATGCTTGAGGATCAAATATATCGACACTGAATGTGTGCGCTGCGTTCCTTTTCAATAAAGTAGGTATGTAGTCAAATCTATCACATGTGATATAACCAACCGTTTGAAGACTAAACGCTAGCTGCTGCATTGTAGCGCGGTTCACATGGGTCTGGCCGGCAGGCAGCTCAGATGGTAGGACGGGCCGACCCTAACCCAGACTAGGTCTTCGATTGAGACCTGGAGGGTCAGGGGGGAAGCCTCGAAGGTACTTAAGAAGACTCGCCCAGTACTTCGGGCTCAAGCCACACGTCGACACGCAGGATAGCCTGCATACTGTCAATTCAAGTATGTGGAAGGAGATGTTGAATCATTCGCCGAGACAGCTGCCATGGGCATTGGGTTGCGATGCTTTGCAGTAAAGTGCATGGAGCCTGGCAAGTAAATGTGTCGAGCCTGAAGGCTGTGCGAATGTTGCCTTTTCTCAATTGAAGAATGGGTGTTGAACTGGACGGATTGTATGCCATGATGACGGCCAAAAGATGGTGTTTCTCAAACTATTTAATCGTCAGCATTCCCATAAGTGTTGAATATTCAGCCGACCATCTGGGAAACCTGCACAGCCGACCAAGTACCTTTGCCATCGAACAAGTCTTTGAAACGTTACGACTCCCCAGGTACAGTATGCACCTAAGCGTACCGAGATTTTTAACAGGCCTGTTCGGTGGAGTGAGCCAAACAGCGTCACATGACACCCATGCATCTTCCATCCCAGGTATGAAACCAGGAGCATCCGTTATCTAGGCGTAGCAAGGTGTTGACTCGTTGCTTGTTAGTAGATGTCGAAGCCTCTCATCCCTACAAACGTTGGTTGATCAAACAATGCCTGTTGGTCGAGCGAGCTAACAAGGAGCAGCTGAAAATGGTTTGTTGGGTATCGCAGATTTGTGTCAGCATGATAAGATGTACATGAATACCCCGAGGTTCAGCAATCAATCAATGTACTTGCTACTCAAAAAAGCAATTCAACTCATCAATCTCTGGGATGAGCTTCAGTTTGCTGCAACTAACAATAGCGACAAGTTTGTGGAGATGTTCGGAACTTACTGGCAAGAACATTTTGCCTATTGTAAGGCGATCACGCTCGCGAACGATCCGCTGTCATTGATTGGGCTAATCGTGTTCATAGTGGAAATGGTCAAAATTGTCCACGATATCGAACGGCTTGAAGCACCTTACACGAAATTCTTCAACAACTTCCAAGCCATCCTGGACTATGTCTTGAGTGGGGATGAAGCAGCCCTCGTACCTGGCCGGCCCCGTGAGGGTTGGGTCATGTTGCATGGCTTGCAACCAGTGACTTGCCTCATGCAAAACAGCGTCGAATATCCTATAGTAGAGTTCGCTCTGGTACGTGAAATTGATCTCTGGTATAGAACACTTAGCTAAGAATTACTAGCAAAAGCTCGCAACCAAAGCTAAGACGGAGGATGGTGGTACTACCTTCAGCTACACAGGCAAGAGCCTTGCAGGAGTATTGAACGTCTTCAAAAATTGCATCATGGCCGCGTTTCTTGGTGTGCCGGTGACGCTTCAAGCCCTGGATGTTACCACGGCCGGCGCTACAATTGGAATATACTTGGCAGCTCTGCTGGTCTTTGGCATCTTGGTCCAGTTCTTAATGCAAGACCATACGGTTCAGACAGTACTGACTATGGCTTATGCTGCTGTTCTGGTGGCGAATATGTCTCCGAAATAGAACGTCGGCTTGATGTTGTGTTCGTTGCAGGCAAGGCCGACATGGTCAATCCTCTGCTTGGTTCGGGGAGGGAGCATCAGGCCAGGCAGCTGACGTTGAAAGGAGAGTACAAGGATGGAGGCGGCGGCAAATTTGTATGTTTGTCGGTCTTTTATGATTCGTTTCACTCTCATAGATGAGAACAGTAGGTAGGGTGTGAGGTGGTATATTAGTTGTGTTTGTCCAACTTCAGGTGTCGAGACTGTGTTATTATTAGCGTTTGCCATAGTTTAGGATCTTAAGAGCAAGGGATATGCAATCGTGGTGCAATACTAGGGATCCGAAAGCATGTACGCGGTCGTGACAGTAGCCGAAAGAGAATACAGGCTGGAATAGGACAGATATCGCCCGAATGGACGATACATCCTGGGACGCTGAGGATTGAGTTGTGAGGAGACAGGAGCAAGAGCAAGAGCAAGAGTAAGAGCGCCAGGCCAAGGCAGGTGACCAAGTAGCACAGATGAAGGTGGTAAGAGACCGTTTACCTCGACTTGTGGGAAAGAGGGAGGGGGGCTGTCCCTTTCCCGCCTGCTTAGTGACTTGAGGCTCTGCTCGCCATGACCAGCAACAGGGGCTGGTAAAAAATCTGGGTGAGCCTAAACAAGTATGCTCAGTACACGATCGGATGTTAGGTAAGGCTAGGTAATTTGCATGCCCAGAATCTAAGAATCTACCTACGGAGTCGCTGATGCAGATCTTCTTTACTATGTGCTATACGGATTGGCTTGCGGCTTGGGCAATTTGCTTTCCACGATGACCATACTACGATACGAATACGATATAGGATCTGGCTTTGAGGAGGCCAATTTCACTGAGCTGTCATTTCTAATAAGCCTTGGACCGTCTTCAGTTGTGAGCTTGGAGAAACGTGAAATGTGATGCCGCATGCGGATGGAACCTGATACAAGGGGAAAGGAAGAGATATGGGATACAGTGGACCCAATGGGAATTGAACGTATTCGCCCGAACAGTATTTGCATTGTCAAACGCGTCTGTAGAGTTTTGGTGTGGAAGGGAGCCCACCAAGTGGTTTGTATTTGTTTAGATGTCTGGTCACTTAAGTCTACCACAAGAGCAGAGAGACCTGAAACGCCCGCCAAATTTGACATGACGTGCATTCACAGATCACGTCTTGACGCCAATTGAATTGCCACAAGATTGGAACCGTTCTTCTCGTCCATGTGTCCTAAGGATTTCCGTTCGCGTCATCCCCACTTGTTGGTGGTGGCTGGGTATGGTCAACATCCCAGTATGCTTCGACTGATTGATTATAGCTTCAAGTCGCTTCAAGTCACGGTTTTGCGTGTTTTGGCATCTTCCAAGCCCTAGTATCGTAGTAGACCAGGAAATTTGACTCCATCCGTGTGCATCAAGTCAAAATTGCTGTAAGGGTGGCTTGTATTGCAACACTTGGTCATTCCATAGGCTGACAATGGCCGCTGGTGCGAACCGCTTGTACTTGAGGCAAAACGAGGCAACCGTCCACGATAGGGTTAATGCTGAAGTGATCGAGTCGTTTACCGGGGTGTCGACGAAAAACATGGACAAGTCAGTAACCTGTACCATGTATTGTAATTTGTTGAGGAAGCTTGGACACTCTCATTCAACACTTGCAAAATCCAGATTCACGTCAGAAGATGGCGTTTTGATAACGGCAGAGTCTGTAGCCCAAACCATTGTAAACAAGGGGCCAAACAGGTTGTGAAGTACTCAACGTTGGTAAGCGCCAGGACGTTCAATTTCAACACAACCTGAGCCTGGTGCTCCTGGCCAACCGGGCCCGAAGACGGGCGGTTGATTCACTTCTGGGTCGAGCTTGCTACTGGCAATCATCGAACTTAGAACAGATCAAACCAATTCGACTTGTTTGGCCATAATGATCATTGCCAAGTTACTGACATAGCTCAATGGCCCAAGGAGTCGAGCTCAAGAAAGTGAATACCTAGCCTGAGGCAGCTGGAGGGTAACTTCTCAAAGTGACCTGTGCCTGCTTGTAGGTACTTACCTACCTTACCACCTCACCCTTCATCCTTGTCCGCCTCACCGCCATTCAATTCTCCCCACACAAGAAACTTGACTTTGACAACCACTAAATTATCTTTATCAGGCCCTTTGAGAAGAACAAAAATATTGATGACGAAGATGTCGGTATTTCGAAGATAATTTCTTTCTCCCTGGCGACGAGTCTGAGGCGACACCCGAAATACCGCTTGGTTTCGAGCGACGAACTCCCAGCAGCGACGAACACCGCAAGAAACAAAACACCAACGTTGTTTAAGGCGATGGCACCCTGGCACTACTCAAGTCTTTGCCGAATCTAGAGGAGCTGGCAGAGAACAACATCCAGGCTGTGTGCAGTAACTGAAACGATCGTCAATATCCTCATACCCATCAATAGTCATTGGGCACCATGGATCTATCGAGGCTTTGTTAGTAGGATGTCAAGAACGACATGGACCGACATGGGCCTGAACGATACCTTATCTGTGGAAAGATAGTAATGAAAACGGTTAGAGGTGGGTTGTCACAGTCCTAAATCAGCAAATCCAAGTTCGCTGACAAACGCTGCCAGATACTCTCGTGAATACGAGATCCAACCTATCGTGACTCCGGATCCAGCGCCTTTGAACTTTGCAGCCCCAGTATCTATGCGAGTTCGAGGGGTTGAACGGGGTTTATAGAGATCGTGAGTGGTCCCGATCCCCCCTAGTCTACGCCGGGGAATCACGGCTTTCTTTCTTGCTCAGTTCTGTGGGGCTTGCTTGCAATGGGATTTAGCCGGAGTAGTTATGCACTTGCATAGTTCACCTTTGCTCTTCACTCGTCGACTGTCTGAGTCCGGATTCTACGCTTGTCGTATCTTCGAATTCTTTCATATCAACGATGGTGGGTGTATAAAGGAGAATGGCCGGCTATCGTAGGCAGCCTCCAAGACTTCCTGAGTTGTTGTATAGTCGGGCTCTGGCAACGGAATCATCACGCCCGCTGACAAATCGTTGGCTAGCACCAGGATGCCACCCCTATACCCCCTACAATATGCTCTTGGCTTGTTTCCCTCGTCGCTAGGGATTCCTTTCGAGTGCCGACGTACTAGTTGAGACCGGTACACTGTTCTCGAACTGGTATAAAGTCCAGGAATCGGTTTAGAGCACACCCCAAAGAGTGTACAATCGAACACTTGTTGCCAACAAGTTGTTGGTGACAATGTGGAGACATCCATATTGATTTACAGCGTGTCTATCGCGAGCGTTTTAAAACAATCAATCATCGCTTTCCACGAGTTCCTCGACTCTGGTTTGAAATAAGCCTGCCATGTCAACGATCATTGGCATTGACCAACGTCGGCCAGTCTATCTTTGCCAGTTCCGATGGGCTATTGCTCTTTCGAAGCCCCATCAGTTGGATCTAGCATATTTCTTATAGCCCGACGCAGGATACTGCCAGAAAGCGCTGCTGGCGTTGGCACTGAAGTTGTCAGGCAATCACCCCTGAACGGCTCATACACAATAATCAACCATCCCCTGAGATATCAGACTGAGACTTTGAGGATTGGGCTCTAGCTATTCATCTGGCTTTATCCAGCTGTTTCTTCCCATCACAAAGGACCTAGCCCTCAGGAGCTTCCACACCCACCTTGGTCGCATACATACCTAATGTATTCTTGTCGACGCAGATAATGCCAGCAACCTGCTATCAGGGTGTGGACCAACAACTTGCCCCCTGAAGTCAGCGACTTGGGGCTCGGCCAGCTCCCTCTTCTCCGATCGTCCGTCTCGACGCTCTCTCCCACCAAAGGTCGGGAATGAGTCAATTCTAGCCGACACTGTCCAATAGCCGAATGAGCAACCAACAACCAACACATTTCCCCTCGGGGAGACCTCGCCCCGCGACTTTTTGAGGCCCTCCTGCTGATGCCTTTTTATCGTCATCATAGCAAGGCAAATCTTCTTGCTTGATTGAAGCTGTCGTCAAAACAAGGCTGTTAAGAAATTTACAAAGGGCGGTGAACGATGAGTGTGTCAATTTTGATCTTGATAGAGGCTCAGCTCACCCTCCTCCTGTAAAATGATGCTTGTGAATGGCCGAAGCCCTTTGGAATATTTATCGGTGAAGCCAAAGGCAACGAGCACCGCCGATTTTTGTTGCCTAACACACACTCTCATGAGGGTCAGGGAGCCTCTCGTCCAATGATGAATTCACTGACATCTGCAGTTCCAAGACACCAGTCTGACACTCATCAAGTATTCACGATGTACTCTTCTTGTAGCTCTTTTGTTTGAACGGACCGGCCCGTGAGCAACATGCCGTCTTCCCCTTATGGATCAAAACCCAGACCTTCCGGGGCTAGATCCACCGTATCGTACATGTCATTTGTCAAGCTTGCAAGACAGATGACATGCATATCTCTACACAGCCTGCTCGGCCGAGTTGTAGAACCTTGTCAAGCTAGGATACTGGGGTCTGAAAGTGCAGTTGGGCTGGCCATCCTGCTTTTTGGGGGCCAAATACTTATCATCAGCTACTATAGATCGATAATGACGTGTATTGGACAGGATGATGTTAGCCGGTCGCTTCAGTGTTCTAAGGAACCGCGTGGCCGCGTGGTTGCAGCTGCGGTAATGCATGGCGGCTATTCCTAGCGCTTGACATAAGGTAGGTATAATAAATTGAAGGAGGAGACCTTCAATCTAGTGAAGTCTGGGGCGAGCATAATCTGTTTATATTTTACCCAACTCGACTTTTGAGTGTCTTTTCCCCCACTTCTTGACTCTTATATTAATGCAGGCACCGACAGGATGCCAATGACCGGAGAAATGATAGATGGGGCTCACTGATGAATGGTCCTTTGATCGTACGTATTTTATGTACAGCGAATGAAGGGGATGCTCAAACACTAAGAGCTCCTGACTGGCAGTTTCAACACAACATAATCCACAGTGTCGCAAGCTGATATTCGAGCCAATTAGGTATAATCGCATATATTCACCCTTCTAAGGGTTGTACAATGCTTTCCCAATATATTTATGTTTGTCGACTGAACTGCCCATGAATCACAGCTACACTCAATATCCACGAGCTCGTTTGTACCCATGAGCAAGGGGAAGAGAGTGGCACTAGTCCGGCACAGATAAGCCTTCATTCTTCCCTCTAATAAAAACCTCCGACAGCCTCCAGCTAGCTAACAGTGTTTCTATTAGATTGACCGTTGCATTGCTTATATCTGGAGGCATGGCAATGCGTAAGGTACACTTGCACAAACAACAAGCAGCATGCTCTTGTATTTTTATGACCAAAGCCCATCTAAAACAGATAAACTAGTTGTTAGACTCCGCCAAGTCTCGTTCAGAGTAGAGGTAGGCAAGTATGGAAGACTTGTGTAAAGTCCTCACTCATTTTGTGACGACGTCTTCATCCGCGAACCTGACGCAATGCGCGTAAGTCTTCGACGCGGACTAGATTGCTCCAATGGCCCAGTACTACTGATTGCTGCTCTGCGCGCCTCCAAGAGCCTTGAGAATACGTCGGTGGAAACTGCATGATTCACCTGGATACCGGCGTCGCCAGCGCAATTTTCGGTGATTTTCAATTTGCTGAAATCACTCCACGCTCGTGATTGGTCGTCAGAGTGATTCTCAGAGTGTCTGATAGTTGTGCTTGGTAGGTAGATGTCGTGTGTTGAGGTTCTGAGTTCATCGAGAGAGTCTGAGTCCCCGATCTCTTGTATAACAGTACTTGGATGGAGCTTATAATTGTATTTCCAACTGGTGATAAGAAGTATCGAGACAATAAGAAGAGACATAAAAAGCAGAATCGAAGACACTACGAGCATGACCATGACTCGAGACTGACTCGAACGAGTACTAGCAAGAGCTAGTTCACTAGAGGCGTTGATGGGTTGATAAGCCATAGAACGTCGAGAATGATAAGGATAGTCTTTGTTGACATGGGGAGGTGGCGGCAACGGTGTTTTTACGAGATCTTCACACTCTGGTGAGGCGGTCCCTGCTTCCTGCAACTATGTTAGTGTAACTGCTCTACGATGTTGTATCGAAGGGAAACTAACAAGATACTCCTTACACTGTTCAATATAGTCTTTCAATGCGGTCCACTCAGCCAATTCTAGGGCCTTCTTCGATAGATTCTGGCTGTTGAATCCAGGAAGTAGGGAAACAATGGCCACAATCATGCTTAAGAAGGCGATCGCCCAGCCTGCCATAGCTAAGCCGCGCTCGGAGAGCCATCCTCTTAGGTGAATTGAAAGAGACGTGTCAATGATACGAAGGCGCTGCGCAACCTGATTTGTCATAGAGATTGCTCGGCTGGGTGCTCCTGAATTGGTCGCTGAGGGGGATGGTGAAAGGTCGACTTCCTCAAGGGGGCCATGTCCGCGAGGCTGAATTGCGTTCGCAACTCCTGCCATAGATCGTAAAAAAACAGCACTCGTATTGATATAAAGCTGGGATGAGTTGAAGGTAGTTCAGTGTTGAGCCGGAGTGTCAAAGTATGGGCACGATGTGGTTAACCCAGGAGACTTTAACAATACTAATTGTTGAGAAATGATTGAATAGGGAGATAGAAACTCAGATGAGATATTTAGATGCTTAACTTGAGAGGCTGTGTAATATCTCATGTGACCCCTGGCACCGTACATCTGCAAGCCAAGCCAAGGCAGAGTAGATGGCCTGGTCAATCAGCCAAAAGTGCAGCCTTTGTCTACCAATCACACAACTTTTCTAGCTTATCCCGACATTTGTACCAAGCAAAGTAATCAAAACCGTGACATCTTGTTCTTAAGGATCACTTAATGATAATGAGTCTTGCTGGCGTCTGATATATTTTAGAACCAAGGTTAATGGGAACTTTAGTTCAAAGGGACGTTGAGGAGGTAGCAGACGCATTGCAAGCATAAGTGTTAAAATCTGGGATTTTCTATTTCGGGCGGTTTCAGGCCACATCGTCCTATACGCCTATGAATAGCTGTCTCAAAGCATGCTTCATGGGATAAACCCATCGGGCGATGGGATATTAAATCGTGGTATCTTCAATTCTCTACCTATGTACAACCGTTGTGATGATCTCGTTACTCATTAACTCCATCTATCATCAAGACAGCTACTCAAAATGACCAACCAAGCCCCTTACATATTACACTACAATCATTCCTACATTAGGCTCCGTTCCTGTAGACCTGCGCTCCCTGGTTCCGGAACATGATAGTATCTCTTCTCTGGAGTACCATCAATGCCCGATTCAGCGCCTGCTCGCTGTACCCCTTGCCCTCGACCATCTCCCTCCGTAGTGTGGATAGACTAGTGCTCCATCCGATGGGCAGACGACGCTTCAACTCTGCCTCCAGGCGGTTGACTTCATCGTTCAACTCGCGGCTACCCTGGTTGCTGCCTTGGTTGACAGCGTCCATGGTAGAGCACAGGAATAGTCGGATGGCCTCATCGACGTGCGCCTCGGTGGCGATAGGAGAGAGGGTGAGCTTGGCAAGAGACTCGGTGATACGTACGATAGCTTCGAGCTGACGGACGGTGATGGGGATTGAAGAACGGGTGTTCGCTTCCATCTCAGCGGCGTGGACTTGACGTCGGATGGAGACGAAGTGAGAGGAAAGCTTCTCAGCGGCTTCGGGGCTAAGCCTAGGTGCACAGCGACTGCATCAAATTAGTATAAGTGAGAGAAAAAGAGCATGTAAAACTTACGTCTTGCAGTATGTAATGTATCTTCGCATCTTGTCGATGGGAATTTCAGACTCGGTCATCTCCTCAGCACCTCGGCCATTCATCTGAATACCAAGGACATGCTTGGCCATTGTCTCATCCTTTTCGCGGCTGTGCTCATCCTTTACGATGTAGATCATGTCGAAACGTGAAAGGATAGTAGTCTGGAAGTCGATGTTCTCTCCGGGAGTCTTCATGTCATCGTATCGACCAAAAATGGGGTTGGCAGCAGCCAAAACCGATGTTCGAGCGTTAAGAATGGTAGTAATACCAGCCTTGGCAATAGAAATGGTTTGCTGTTCCATGGCTTCGTGGATTGCCACTCGGTCCTCGTCTCTCATCTTATCGAACTCATCAATACATACTACACCACCATCGGCCAGAACCATAGCACCGCCTTCAAGGTAGAACTCGCGGGTAGACTGGTCACGCTGGACAGACGCCGTCAAACCTGCGGCGGAAGAACCCTTTCCGGAGGTGTAAATGGAGATGGGGGCTGCCTTCTCGACAAACTTCAGAAGCTGAGACTTGGCTGTACCGGGGTCACCAAGAAGCAAAACGTTGATGTCACCTCTTAGTTTCATTCCGTCAGGAAGAATCTTCTTTGAGCCACCTAATAGTAGGCAGAGAATTGACTTCTTGATATCCCGGTTTCCGTAAATGGAGGGAGCGATGCAGTCAGCCATGACGTTGTAGATATCTGGTCTTCTGCTCAGCTCCAAGAATTCTTGCTCTTCCTCCTCTGAGAAAGTTGCATTGCCCTTTGCTGCTTGGTCGATATCGGTCTGAATTCCAACTGCCCTTAGATAGGGAGTCCGAATAGCCACAGCGCCACCAGTGGAAGAATTTTTGGAAGCTTTATTTTGATAGATGGAAAAGATTCCCATAACGGTACATCGAGAACCAGGGACGACTCGATTTGTCAGGTAACGGTCGGCTGAGATGAGAACATGCCGAGGCAATTCTCCGACTGGGACTTGGTCGGGGGCTTCTTGAAGCTTGATAATCTGTTGATCGACAAAGCGGGACTTTTCGTGGACAACAAAGTAAGGGTCCATGGGACACTTTGGTGTTGGGTCGTTGGGAACTCGATTACGAGAGCACATTCGGGGTAGAGTGACACCAGTAAATCCGCCCAGGATAGGAAGGTTTTGTGTGTGTCCACAGTTGCGACATTGGATGTGAAGCTCTGTTGCCTTCGAGGACATGACTGAGGCACCGATGACGATACCTGGTACTCGTACGAGTCGTGCGATGGTCATGGAGTCAAGATTACGGATGGAGACATCTTCAGCATTCGAATGGAGAAGCAGCTGGTGCTCGGGAACTTCGACTTTGGGCTCGTGGGGAAAGACAATGCGGTGTGTGCATTTCTTTAGGGCGTTCTCGAACTATCGTTTGTCAGAGAGTGGAGATATATGGCATCGCATAGTCCATACCAAAGGGATGATCTCGGCTGGCTCAGATGCCAACCGATGCGCAAGCTCCTCATTGAAGCTGATCAAGTCGTTAATGTTGACATCGCAGGTGTATCTCTTGAGAAGAGCGTTCTCTCGTAGTTGATCTCTGTACAAGGGTCAGTATGTGTTACTGAGCACAACATAGGCATAGGCACTCGGCGCAAACCTGTAGACAAAGTTGTTGTCAAGTCGAAAGTCGAGGATGAATGTTTCGAGTTGTGTTTGCAGCTGCAGTCGAGTATCGCCATTTTCACCGAAACTCGGCTCGTAGACGTGCGCAGAATAGATAGATCCGCGATCCATTGTGTGATATGTGTGGCTTGTGAATACTCTGATCTCTCTCTATTCTCTGGTCGTCGGCGAGCCCAAAAGTTGACAGGGAGTTTGGAGATCTTGTTTGTGGAGCAATGGAGGGGCTTGTTTGCTCCGCAAGTTGGAAGGGTAACTATCTTAGATGCAATTTACGCGAGAACGCGACCCCCCTGAGGGAGAGACGCGACGCGTGATTATAGTGGTTGCAGAGCTGTAGTCAGCGTCACCGTTTGGGCATGGTGCAGGGAGCTCAGCGCTTATCATCACGTGTCAACGCCAAGCAAATTATCGGTTTAGGGGGGAAGCTGCGTGTAACTTACAAGGTGTCTAGACGGACAGGGTCACTTCCATTAGCGGGTAATAATCCAACGGCCTCCAACTTCCATGGATATTGGTGATGACGGCGCATTCTTGATTCTTCATTCCCTTATCTTTACTTAATTGTCGTTTCACGTCTTGTCTATCATATACACTTGACGGCGTGTATTTTCAGTTCAGATTTCTTAAGCGATGATACCCTAATAATACACGACGCTGCATCACTCACCTGTCAAGCTGTCCTGGCCCGTCCAGAGCTTCCTTGGCCATGTTCTCCCCTAGCTCTCCCACTGCTGCCAGGTCTGCCGATAACCTCTCGGCTCTATCACCTATTGGCAGCGGAGAGCTGCCATTCCATAGGTAGAGATATGTCTTTACTTATACTTGAACATGATGCTAACCCCAGACGTAGCAGCAGTCATAGGCACCCCCAAATGCATCCCCACCCGTCATCACGACGTGGCTCTACGGCGAGCTCCATTCGTTCAGTAGGAGGCATGCTCGATAGTGCTCCCAGCGGCTTGGCTGCTTCGGTATATGAATCAAGCCAAAATGGTTTGTCCCGCTCTAGCATAATTCCATGGCAATTGCTGACCCTTGGAAGCTATCTCGACCCTTCTCCAACCCCCAATTGTACGAACCGGTCTTCAACCTCACACCTCAGCACCAGCTTCGACTGCGCACAAGCCTCCGACGGCCCGAGATATCCCTCCAGTTACCCTTACGAATATCACCAAGGTCGATGTCGAAGAGTTCAACCCTTACTTGTCGCAAATTGGCACGTTATACGAGCAGCTACAGAGGTTGAAAGAGAGCGACGAGGACGCCAACAAAGAGCAGCGAGCTGGTCGACAAGATACTCCAACCGAATCGAGCAGTGATGGATACTTGCGACCAAAGCCTCGCCCCAGTCGCAAGGGCTCGAGTGCATCTCTCTCATCGATGAATTCGAACGATGGCCATAGTCCAGTCAGAAGACCAAGTGCTGGCTTCATCCGAAGGTCTACGCATGGACCGCCTCCCCTGTCAACAATCCCGACTGTATACTTCGACGACGAATTTCATCTCGAGAACCCCCGAACATTCGATATCGTGAGCGAACGATCCGAGGTTATCCGGCCTGCCGAGGATGGTAAAGGCGCCCTCAATGGAAGCGCTGCGGCACCACGGAAAGCCCTCGCAACCAACGCGATTCTGCAAGAAAAGTTGTCCTGGTACATGGATACTATTGAAGTTCATCTTATCAATTCCATCTCGACTGCATCAACAACGTTCTTTACGGCATTGGGATCCCTGAAGGAGTTGCATTCGGAAGCTGCGGAGTCTGTTGAGAGGATCAAGACGCTAAGAAAGGAGCTTGAGGCGCTGGATGAGGAAATAGCGACCAAGGGTTTGCAGATTGTTCACCAGCGAAGACGCCAAGAAAACCTGCGCCAGCTCAACGATGCTGTGCTTCAGTTGAAGCAAATCGCCGACGGAGTTGCGAGCTGTGAGGCGCTGGTCGACGAAGGCGAGATCGACAAGGCTCTAGCAAGTATCGATTCACTGGAGAAGCTTATTTCTGGCGAGAGGGATGCGACTGCCGAGGGTGAACCAGAAATCCAGTTACGAGATTTGCGATCGGCTTCAGCTTTGCAGGGGGTCAACGCTGACCTTGCGATTTTGCGGTCGCGCATCGGCAAGGCGTACGAGACCAACTTCCAGAATATCCTAATCCGTGACTTGCGACGACATGTCGAATCGGTATCGTCTCAAGAGATCCTCCTAAGATGGAGTAACGCAGCAAGTCGCTCCAAGGGTGGCCACGCCAGATCTCCTTCGGTCTTCCCAACCTATCTAACAAACACCGATGAGTTGAAGGCCGAGTTGTTGCCTAACATGGTCGGCTTACATCGGGCGAAACATATCGCTGCTGCTACTATCGCGTACCGAGAGGCTGTTTTGCGTGAGATCCGAAACTTGATCAGACGGCCCTTGCCCAGCTCTACGGACGACGACAACGAGTCAATGATGTCGGTCTCTACTGCGAGCGGTGGTCGGAATCTATCAAACCAGGAGAAGTCGTCAATTTTGGCACGGAACCTTCGAGCTTTGGACGCCGAGGATGGCGAGGATCTTCTCGTAAAGATCTACATCGGAGTTACAGAAACACTCAGGAGACTTACGACACAAGTCAAGGTGTTGTTGGAGATTACGAGCTCTCTTACTGACAACGCACAAGGCGAGGGGCTGAAATCTCCTACAGTGAGATCACCCATCTCAAGCCCAAGACCAGACCGATTCCCAAGCAATCCCATGAACAACGCAACATTTGAAGTCCAGGAGGAGCTACACAAGAGCCTTGATGTCACCAACCTCCTCGGCCAGGCTGTTGATGTAGCGATTGAGAAGATCGTCAAGGTCCTGAAAGTCCGAACAGAGCAAACTGCCCAGCTGCCCCTGACTCTCTTCCTCCGTTACTTCACGCTGAACCTCTACTTTGCCAACGAATGCGAGTCGATATCTGGACGAAGCGGCACATCACTTAAGAATGTGGTTAATGGACACATCAAAGACTTTGTGCAAAGAAATCGCGACGCCGAGATGCAGAAGCTGGCTCAAGGGATGGAATCCGATCAATGGAATGCTAAAGACTTTAACGAGAAGAACACGGACTTGCTGAACACCATCTTGGGAAGCAGTACCCATGATCCTGACGAATGGACCGATAGCACCAAGATTTGGATACCGAATTCCGAGTTGGAGCATGCGGATGAAGAGGAGCCTATCGAGGCGAACGGAACTGGTAAAGAAAAGACCAGGACTGCCACAATCGATTCTGAGACTTTTATGCTACCCAAGTCAGCCATTCTATGTTTAGATGGAATTGCAAAGTTCTCACACCTTATCAACGGAATACCGTCCATGACCATAGATATCGCAACTTCATTGATCGCGTACCTCCAGCTCTTTAACTCGAGATGCACACAGCTCATTCTTGGTGCTGGAGCAACACGGTCGGCTGGCCTGAAGAACATCACGACTAAGCATTTGGCTTTGGCGTCTCAGGCGCTCTCCTTCACAGCTACACTCATCCCACATGTTAGAGAATTTGTGCGACGTCATGCTGGATCCGGAGCGAATGTGTCAAACCTCATGGGCGAGTTTGACAAAATCAGGCGGCTGTTGCAAGAGCACCAGGACAGCATCTACCAAAAGTTGGTCGAGATCATGAGTGGCCGAGCAGCCATCCACTCACGAACGATGAAGACGATCGACTGGGAGGCAGATGGAGGCAAGGGGGTTCATTCATACATGGAGACTTTGGCAAAGGAGACGACGACTCTACATCGCGTTTTGACTAAGCATCTCCCTGAGACATCGATCCAGATGATTATGCTTCCTGTGTTTTCCAGTTACAGGGACCAGCTTGGGTCAAGTTTTAGAGACGCAGACCCCAAGACTGAAGCTGGCTTGAAGAGGTATGTGATACTGAGCTCGTTTCCAGACTATTGACTGACCACCATCTTAGTATGAACAACGATATTGAGTTTCTCACAACAAAACTCGGAAAGCTGGATGGGTTCGGAGACACGGGAGAGTATCTACAAAAGATCATCAAGTCCAAGCAAGTCAAGACGGTGGAACCAGCCGCAAAGAAGCCTGCAGCTGAAAAGAAGGAAGAGGAACCTAAAGAGAGCGAAGCAACTCCTGCAGCAGAGTCTGCCAAGGAGAAAGAAGAGCAGTAGATGTTACGACTACTTGAATAAGAATGCCACATCTTGGGCTGGCATAGTCCAGACCGGCTATACCACGATTAGTTAAGCAAGGTGACTATCTCACAGCACGAATCGCTACAAGTTACACTGTCAATGTGTGATGCAGGTTACTTACTGACCAGCGGAGTCACGACATCTGCGTCTTTGCCGGCCTGTCACGAACCTACCCATGCATTGGACGATAACTTGATAACCAAGATTATCTAAAGATCAGCAATCCCGCGCCATATGTTCCCACACTTCAAAAGTATACCAATCACTTCTAACACTCGCGGCTGGCGTTAAACTCGTCATGGTTTTTCCCGCAGCCCGCATTCCAGAGTGATCTTCATTCCTGTCTCAAGCCTCAGCCGAGCGCTTGTCTTCTCGTGTCGGCTAGCAAACTGCAGTCCTCTTGAGGGGGCGTGTACAGTAACTACGGTAATAAAAACAAACCTTTTGACGGGAAGAAACCGTCTGATCTTGGCGGAAACCCGAACCGCTTGGTCGGGTTCCGATATCTCGGTAGGGTCTTTGCTGGCGCTACGCCTCTCCGGCTGCGGCGTTTGTCTCTCACGATACTGTTTACTTATTGATGATAGTGTTTGTTGGTTCAATTTGGTTCAATTTATTTTAATTTATTCGACAGCCCGAGTGGTCCGGATTTTGTTTCAATCCTTCGAAATCCTTCGAAACACAATTCATGTATAGCCGGGAAGGATGAATAAATCCTTGGATGATCGAGTGATGGATGTGTTGTTCTCACATCAGCTTGTTAAATCCTTTCCGAGAGCACGGACCCGTCGAGAGGCCAACGGTAACCAAAGGCCAAGGTCGGTCTGTGAGAGAATCACATGTTTCCATCATTCCGATGTTGTACGGAAATAGTGACACTCCCGCACGGGGAAACATTGTGTATCACCTCATCACGACATGCACGGTCGAGATGAACACAGGGAACTTGTTCAAAGGGTAAGAATTGGCGGTTTAAAGTTGTGGAACGAAACAAAAATAGCAGGGGGCCCAAATGATCTGCAATCAAGTTGATCAATCACTCGAATGATCAATCAGAAACTCAATTGGAGCTGAATTCTCTTGTTTTCCCTCCCCCCCCTCTGTTATTTTTTGCATATCCCTAGAGCAACAATGAAAGTTCGCTCAACAAACCCCTTTAATTGAACTCTAAGGGTAGGATCTAATCCACACCATCATAGCGCAAACTCGTTGATGATAAATAGTGCGATTGACTACGGATACTGTAGTGGAACTGTACCTACAGTAGATCCAGAGGCTTACTCTAGACCACGTTACATCCCGGCCAGGGGCATAACCTTGTTCCTGCAGACACAACATCAGGCCGTGATGCGTATCTGACGTGTCCCCTCTCTCTTCTCCTCAGCGCCAACAGGAAGAAGCTCGATTGGGTTCGATGCTTGGTGGAGCTTGGAATAAGCAGGAGGTTGGTCTGCAGAGTAAAAAACAACTCAGCTCGCGTGTATGCCAGAAAAAGCAAAGCTCAGGGGATGGGTCTGTTTCAAGCTTGCATGTGGCTTTTGTCTTTGTCAACCCCATTACGCACATGTCAGCTCCTGATTTCTTTGTTCTCCACATGTTCAAGTGTCTTTGTTTGGTAAATGGAGGATAGATCCAGGTCAAAAGTCTATGTTCAAATCTATGTTCAAGTCTAAAAGTCTAAAAAGCATTTGTCCGAAAAGGCAAAACCATCTCTTTGTAAAGGAGCTTTTGTGCCCCAAGTGAAAGTATATACAAAGAATTGTATGTTAAAGTGTTTCCAGCGAGTGTGAGAAGATGTTCATAGAATGTAGAACGAGTGCCAGCCTCAACCCTCCTGTCAAACAAGAGGCATCAAGCCTGTGATGATGCAAGAGCGCGTTAAAGAGTGACGCTACTCTGTGGTTGAAAATCTCAATAAAAAAAATATGAGATTCCAGTCCTGTTTTGTCCTTGTCTTGTCTTGCCTGTGTAATCCATCCATCCATAAGCGCCGCCTGCTCCAGCCCAAAGGTCTATAACCCGGAGTTTTCCTCGCAATCAAAGAAAAGCCTCGGGTTTTGCAACGCACGAGGGGTATCTTTTGGGTATGTAAAAAAGAATCGTGTAGTGAAGTGTAGAAAGGGATATTTTTTGCGAAAGCATCATCGTGTCTTCGTCAATGCGGTGCTCAACGCCGCAGTGGGGTGGTAGAGAAGTGAAAGGGCCATCCGGGCAGTGGTGATGGAGACGTTTAGTTGGAGCTGTCGGTGCCATTGTGAGGGCTGGCACCAGAGCCAAGGGTGGTGATGAGATGAAGCTCCTCAGTGACCTTGGTCTGGACATCATCGGGGGCCCAGTAGGCGTTGTTGCAAGGGAAGACCTCGCAACCAGACATGGGGCTGTGGGAAGACTTGGGCCACATCTGCTTGACGTTGTCCTTGTCGTTGGGGTCGACGATGGCAGAGACGTCAAAGTAGGTCTTGCCAAGGTAGCCACCGAAGGTGACCTCGCCGAGCATACCAGGTGTGTCCTTGGCGCCCTTCTGGACAGCGTAGAAGTTGCCAATGTACTCGTCGGGGAACTCGACGGTAACATCCTTAGCACTGCTAACGGTCACGGACTCGGGACCTTCAAAGCCGGGGTCAGGGGTGAAGACGATAGTGCGCTCCTTGTCGTCAAGAGTGACAAAGGTGACGGTGCCAGCGGCAGCGTAGGCGGCAGAGGCAACGAGGCCGAAGAAAGCAGTAGAGAACTTCATGTTGGCGATTTGTGGTTTGTACTTGTGGTTGTGGAGGTGGATTTTTTGGTTTCTCGATTGTCGTCAAGACAAGAGTTGATTGTTTGAAGCGTCTGATAAAGGACTGAATCAGGACGTGTGTAGTTGATGATGATCGAGAACTAGCTCGATGATTGTTGTTCAGGGATTGTGATAACTCGACCTCAAAAGGAATGAGAAGCGTTGAGTCAAAGGAATGATCGTCCGAAGACAAGAAAGTTGTTTGAAACGGAAAGACTGTGTTGTGTGCTGATCAGAACAAACATCTGGAGAAGGGGGAGAGGGAGGCCCGTTTTATAAACGATGTCTGAACACACTGAACCCAGAGGCCTGGCGCATCTAAGTTGCAGTACGGAGCAGAGCAGGGTACGCGAGATCAGATTTGTCAAGGGAAACGCTGAAGCGCCCCAGTGGATCCGGGACACAAGAGGGTGTCTTGACCAGACGGGCCCTACAAAAGAGTTCCCGGTGGTGTTGTGGGGTGCGATGGATGAATGAATATGATCGGGACCACTTCAACATCGGCCAACACAGCACAGACAGCACAGCATAGCACTGTACTCACACTATGGTAAGGTACACCGACCTCAGGCTGTGATGCATGGCGCTCTCTCTTCCCTCCCCCGCATCAGCACTCGCTGCAGTGAATCCAGCCTCTTTCCAAGTCCTTTCCGTGATACCGTACATATGATACTGTACGCCGTGGTGTGGTGAGTTGCGTGTCCCGGTGGTGGTGTGGGCTCATTTTGCCGTCCCTGAGTGGTCCGTGACATGCTTGGTTGACCGCGGCCCGCCTCTACAAGCTTTCAAGGACAAAGGTGGCCCATGGCCGTTGTTTCAACGCTCCCCTTTATGGTGTCGTTCATCTTGTCTTTCCTTTGAGAAAAGCCACTTCGTTTCATTCATTCGTCGTCTCGAAATGAGACAATCTGTGTCAGTTGGAGCCTCATCTCAAAGGACATTGCAGCCCTGGGCGACGTTTAACTAGTACAGTAAGCGCGCGACAACAAAGAAAACATTCAATGGGGCCTCTCCTCGGAAGTGCTGTAAGTACCTGTATCCATACAGTACGACCCAGCCATCCAGAACGACTCGGTTCCAGAGACAAGCTTCTTGAACCTCATCCACATGGAACAAGGGCATAGCTGTCCCTGCCAGTTGGCCAGTTTAGGCCAACAAGCCGGCACACAAGAGGCGTCTGTCAGCGATTCAGCGTAGCCGCTCCCAGTTCCGCGGCTACGTACCGGTAGAGTAGGCCTGTAAGGGCGTGGTGGAAGTGGATGACTACCGCAAGGGGCACCCACAAAATCGCTCTATTTTTTCTTCTAGTTGCATTTTGACTTGGTTCCGCTAGCCATCTCTGGCTTCCTATTGGATCACTGTTTGCCACCAGTGCCTGGTACCTGACAGGCGTCCATGTGGTCGGACTTGAAAGGCTTGTTTCGAAATCTGCTCAACGCCGTGAGGGTGTGATGAGGGCTCCAACGAGTTGTCGGTTGGTGGGAGGTAACGCACAGGGTCCAGGAGCAGGGCGGACGGTGCACGTCAGCAACAGAGCACACACTGGTTGTGGGAGTGGTCTGGTCCGATGCAAGCACTTAGTGCACAACGCTTGCTAGCATCGCCAGCGACCTGAGACTCGTGAAAATTCTGAATATCCTGGCCACTGCGACGCCAATGTGGCTTTCTTTTCCGGGTCCTCAGAGTTACGTATCCATCAGCGACACGTGGAGTCAACTTTGACTGATTCAATGAATCAGAACCACTGCGTTTTTTCCGAGTCTGCAAAATGAGGTAGCCCATTTAAAAAGACTTTTCGCGATGCGGGCACTAACAAGTCGAACATTCCTCGCCCTTCGGCCCCGTTGAAAGATGCCGTCGTTATGCATATCCATCGGGAAGTCAAAAGAGCACGCGACAGCCATCTTTTCTTCATGTTTTGTCAGTTTCTCCGAGGCCATACCATAGGGCCGAGACCCTTAGTTCATGATTCAGTTCTTGTCAACTGACCAGCCTCAATGAATTGATGAGCGACTCAGCATGTACTGCCACGTTGCGATGCCAGCGAAGAACAAACAGTGGCATATATTCCGGATGTGGCCGAACACGTTTTTCCAACCGTTGCTGTGCCTGGCGATCATTTCTCCCCAAATGCTCCGCTTGTTGTTAGTCCTGGGTAGAAAATCCGAGAACATCTCAACGGGAACCGGGGTAGAGCTGCCGCGTCACCAATCATCAGCTCGAGGAAGCTCCCAACGAAGCTCTCATCCTTGCAATCCGCGATTAAGATGCTGGGTCATTGATTCATCACCTAAACTTAGCGGCGGAACAATGAGGATGAAATGCGAAGACGTTAGGACGGCATGGTGGGGTTTTGGCCTGAGAGTCTTCTTGGTGTCCCCAATGTTTGCTGGGCATTTGTGAGATTGATGGCTTGCTGACGACTGCACTGCGCCTTGATGGTTGCGTCGACCGAGGAGATCCATGAGATGGATTTGGCTTTCGTGCCTGAGGCGTCTACACTAAGGCATGGAACCAAGCGGGTTTGCGTAAACGGAGTGGGACACTCCAAGGAAAAGAAAAAGACGCTTTCTTGGTGCGTTAAAAACGTCGCGGGCTTTCTTCCCTCTTGGTGGTCTAGGCCGTCGAGCACAGTATGAAACTGTCATGAACGGCGCATTCGCCGCGTGGCTCTAGCATCGTTCTCGAACTGTCGGCCTAGCCCCGAGAGTGCTCCGTTCTGCACGTTCTGCAGCCAATAATTATGTGTGTGAAAGCGTGTGTGACTGTGTGCTGGACTGCTGCTTCCACACGCATTCCCCATATACAATTGGTTGCCATGGGTCCTGTCAAGTTCTGTTGTAAATCTGACGTCCACATTGCTGGCTGCCTTGTTGTTGATGTGTCGATCAACGTCTTTGACAAGGATTCTGCCAAAGTTTTCGCGATGCTGAACGAGCCGAGCTTCCTGTTCTCGATTAGACACCATCAACTATAGCCCACCTCATACTGTATGGTCATGGATTTCTCATCGAATGTTGAACCATATCACCTAGTCCTGGACTATAGATGTCCGTTAAAAAGCTCGTTGTTGCGAGTCATCAACATCACATAGCTTCCAGAATGCAAACTAAACCGGCGTCCGTTGCATGCATGCAGACAAGGGCTAGACTTCATGTTGCTGTCGCTCAGTCTTCCGAACACTAACCGTCGAAAGTTCTTTCAATGCAGTATCTTACCAAAACGTGCATAGTACATCCTAGGGCTTCTCGTCCAGCTTGCCTAGTCCATCGTGGTGGAAGGCGTAGAACAGAAATTTTCTCTAGGCAACTTGGGTTACCAATGAATGGTCTAAGACTGGTAGAAGGCAGCTCGAAAGTTGGCCAAAGAGTTCCACAGTGGAAGAATCGGTTTATCAGACGCTCTAGCTTCTGTGCGCTACTTTTGCCTGAACTCCAGGTGCCAAGTATGCCAATGGCCGAGATCCAATGATGGACAGTAAGTGGAAAGGCCCACAACATCGGGCACCGGCCGGTAACCCGGCAGTCTGCAAGTGAGGCCGAAGGCGCTGGATCAGATCCGTGACCGACGAAGACGGCTCCACTCCGAGGTCGATTTGTGTCCGCATACATCGGCCAACGGCTCCTTTCTGCTGTGATGTAATAGGTTGTCGGCCTCAAGTTCTCCAAACAAGGTTCATGGCCAAGAAAGTAGGAAGCGTGGGATGAAGAAATTCCCTCATCTGAGGCGTGGTCGACCAGAAGTTGGCGGGTTGATCACACTGGAATGCTAGTTTGTTGTCAAGTCCGGAACGCGTTATGGATAATTGGTATGGCGTGTTTGGTTTGTATCGACGCATCAACAGACGCTTCTCGTAATGGCTTGTTAGATACTGAGTTAACTTCCACTAATATGTCCGGCATAAGAAAAGTCGGTCATCACATCGTGGAACTTGAACTGTGTGGGTTAATCGAAGATAAAGAATGGCAGCGAATATTTCATCACGCCCGGATAAATGGTTGAATAGCAAACCCACGCTTCCTGTGTCAGTGCCAATATGCCAGAGAAAAAAATCACACTTGTGCGGACTTTCCGCCCTACGCTAGGTTGTTGCAGCCTGAAGATGGTGTGCACACCTACAGCCGATGCGAAGGAAGTTTTGCATGATCTTGTTAACATCGTCACTTGACGTTCACATTGAGTCAGGAGTTGACAGTCCTGAAGAAGTTCTTTGGTCAAGGCGAGAAGAGATAGAAGTCAAACATGGGATGACTAGAGAGACACTGGCTCTCTGCCTGGGTCAATGGAAGATCGCTTTGCTGGTTTGGGTGTGTAGAGGGGTGAGGGTGAGGGAGTTGTCGTAATGGCTCGTTATATGATCCCAGACTTGGCTTGAGATCTTTGCAGTGTGAGAGCGGCACTTTTAGATGGCCCTCTTGTCGAAAAGATAATGATTTGCAAAAAATCTTTTCCTGGGAACGGTAATGTTGAGGTCAAAGAAGAGGAGCTCTTGGAGGCGGGGTGTGACCGTGTGATCATGACTTCCGCTTTCGCTCAACATCCACTTGCACGTGATCACTCACCGGCAAACCTCTGAGTGCTTGCGGCTACCATTCATGAAACATCAACGTTAATGATTAATATCTTATTGAATATATCTGATTTATTTGCGGATTATCTAAATTGAGATATGATTTTTAGTTGCATATCGGAGAGTTTGATGTTTCAGCTCATCTAACATTTTGTCATATATGATCGCTTACCCTATAGCAGAAGCCACACTCGATCTTGTATTCATTCTCCCTTTATTCTCTCAGGATAACATTGCTAGGAGCATCTACAGATCAACCTTATTTACATTACGATCAAATTGAGTTTGAAGTACATGTATATATGTGTGTGGCTCTTTTGTTAAAAAAAAAAGCTCAGGTTATTGAGATCTCAGCTACACACCAAGCTTCTGTTCAAGTCACAACAGGCATCTCCACACCTTCGCAACAACATATGATGCTCAGGCTTGGAAGGACGTCCAACAATTAAATGATCTTCTATTTATCTCTAAATTAGTTCTTTCCCTGATGGACGTTCTGTAAGTCCGTGGCCCATCTGTTGTTACAAACGAGTGACTTCATTCCGTCAATCTTGTTGAACATATGTTTTGGCAACCAATACATGGATAAGGTAATCATCGTTGCTGAGTATATCAGTCCCTTAAACCAGGAAAATGTGCCTGGAGACGTGGAAATTGGAAGTTTTTGATTGACGGAGACACCAAGTTCCCCCAACTCGCACTTCGCTATTGAAGGGCACCCAGAGGCTCCGTCGCTCGCTCGTCAACTTGTATCGTAGACTGAGTTGATTACGTTATAGTTGAAGCTGATATCGAGTATCGAGTCAACAATTGTGTGATTTGGTTAAATTATCATTGTCAAGAGCTCACAACATGGGTACGAAATTGAACAACCACTTCACCAGATCTTCACTCGCCATCCCCGAAACAGCCTATTAGATCCGCGATCTGCCAAACTTAGTACAGATATAAAATGCAAGTCTCCATATCAGCTGGCAGCAAGATGCGGATGAATAATATTGATGGTTGTTTACCTTGTCCGCGGGGTGTAAAAACATAAGAATGGCCCACCAAGATCTGAGCATCTTCTATACCTCTATTCTTAACCTTTACAATTTTAACCCTGATATTTATAAAGAAAATTAATGCTTTAGAAGAGTTCAGGGCCTAAGCTTATACTGATATTTTTATAATATTATTTCGGTTTATTAGACTACTACTAGTCATTCTCATATTTTTCTATACCTCCTAGCTTATTTGCTGCTCTCCCATGGTCCTCAATTCGCCAGTTCACCATTTGCATTGCAATTCGCCCGCTCCAGTCCGATGCCCCTGACCTACTAACATATACTATTCCGACACCTTTATTCCGCGATAATTTGCACTATCTGAGGATGAAGTGTGATGGAAAGGGCTGATCCGATGAATGAATGTATTTCAGCTTGACTTGAGAGAGACCTATGGGACTAGTACCTAGTTGTTCATGACGGATTCTCCCGCAACACCCATACTCGTCGGACATCTCCTTCTAATGAGATTGGAGTTGAGAGACGGCATCTTCCATAATTCTTTGAGCTGCTTTGTTAAACTTTCGTCAACTATAAAAGCTGCAAAACCCCTCTTCAACATCGAAAGAGTTTCACCACCATTCCAACAGCCTCATCACCTTCATAGAGCTTCGTTCGCTAAGAAAGGACATTTCAGCTCTCTTCAATCATGATTAACTCTATCCAGACTCTCCCTGTAGCAATGCTACTCACAGGTGTTGTTGCTGGCTCCGCTCCAGCGGTGTCTCCTATCCCGAGTCCTCCTTTTAAGAACCAAACGCAGTATTACACAGCAAATACTGTTGTTACCACCATCTCGACTGACTACGTCTTCTATTGTCCGGTGAGTTGAATTACACTCTGGTTGAAGGTTGACTTAGCTAAGACTACTGTAGGAGCCCACCAAGTTTCTTCACAAGAATGTCACTTATACGGCTACGAAGCCAACTTATGTAACCATCACGAGTAAGTTGATCAAGCTGGTTCTACTGTATATCACAGCATCGCTGAATCTTTCAATAGACTGCCCCTGTACGGTTACATATACACAGAACACAAAGTCCCCTGGAAAGCCCGTCTATCCTACTGCTCCTCCAGGTCAGCCTGCACCACCTCCTGTAATCCCGGTTCCTGGAAAGCCAGCTCCCAGTCAGCCAGCTCCCCCAGCTCCCCCAGTGGCACCCTATCCTGCTCCTCCTGTTCCAGTGCCTGGGAAGCCCGTCTATTCTACTGCTCCTCCAGGCCAGACCATACTACCTCCTGTGGTTCCAGTTCCTGGCAAGCCAGCTCCTCCTCCTACGCCAGGCAAGCCTGTACCTCCACCTGCTCCCGAAAAACCGGCACCTCCGGCCACTCCGCCTGTCCCGGAGCAGCCCGTCCCACCTCCGGCTCCGAGTCAACCAGCTCCTCCTATCCCAGGCAAGCCGGCACCTCCTCAGCCCGAAGTTTCACCTTCTGTTCCTGGTCAGCCTATTCAACCGTCGGCTCCTGCTGGTAGCCTGCCTCCTCCTCCTCCTGAACAGCCCGTTATTCCTTCATCTCAAGCATCTCCTCCGGCCCCAGTTGGCCCAACGGGCACTGCTCCAGCTGCGGTGCCCGTTGCTGCTGCGAACAAGATCAATGGTGGCTTAGGCGCTCTTTTCGTAGCAGGAGTCGCTGCTCTAGTCATCTAATTATTACTACGAAAGGACTGCGAAGAGGGTCTTTGTCTTCATTCCTGCTTGACGTTAAGGTTATTAGTTGATGTAATATGGAACTTGGGCGGATGTCATCGAGACGAGGCCATGCAGAATGTTGGGATAGATGTATAACCAAAGACCAGCTTATTACAGGTAACCCAAGTAGCCGATCAGTTTTAGCATATACTTAATATTAAGGTAGTAATACATTCGCTGTTAGCCATTTACACCATCATCCTTTCCCACCTATATCGCTCCACGTTAGCTATTTAGTTCACCTTCAAACCAGTTTGAATGATATTGCTGGCGTTGAAATAACGGATATACTTTGATCGTCGGGCCGATCCCCCTTCTCTTCTCGGAAATGCCGTTTGCGAGCATAACCTTTTCAGAGATCATCCAATATGTGATCAGCGGTAGATCTGGGGAAGTTACCTGACGATCTCGTCAATTACTATGAAAAACAATGTCGATTAGAGACTCTAACACACACAGTAGCGTCCAGCTTATTCCCGAGTCGCTTGTTTTGATGAATGCCTATCTATCCATCCGCAAAGCTGTAAATACATCCTTGAGCCACTTCTACTGATACAGTTCATAAGCTGCGTAATGCATATTCTCATAAGTTAAAAACGCCTTCCACTGCGCACCTCTGGTTTCACGATTGGGCGTTTACTCGTCTTTGCCGATACTCCTAACTCAGCGGGTCAAGCATCCCCGTTGCCTCCATCCGCGATCGAACTTCTCGCACCAAGGCCTTTGCCTCCTCCACCTCGACACCGTCCTGGCACAGCTCACCCGCGAGACGAGAGGCTGTCATATAATCTCCGGTGCGCATCGAAAACTTGGCGAGCCACATGCGCGCTTTACTGGTCGCCGCGGTGACTCCCGTTCCCTCATTACCCGAGTTCTCCTCACCCTCGGCGCCATTGTCAGAACCTGGTGGTGAGTCATTGTGAATAGCAATCGACTCGGCTGGGTCGACGTCTGCAGCTCCACCGCCGTCTTCCTGGGCCACGCATAGTTCCATGTAGGACCTGGCTTCTTCCTCTTCGCCCAATTGATCGTACATAGCTGCAATCTGCAGGAGTATGTCGGGGTCCATATGGCCTGTGGCGCTTCTGCTACCAAGGAGATCTCCGCTGCCGAAGCTGCTGCCCACGTCATAATATGCATCAGCGAGCAAGGCTCGTTTCAGCGCCTTGATACCATCGCGTTCTCGGCCCATCTTCTGTAGACATGAGCCTACAGCCATCCACATCTTTCCGTCCCATGGTCGCAGACCAGCGGCCTTCTTGTAGTACCATAATGAGTAGGTGTGCATCTCCAGCATCTCATATGTCTGACCAAGACCGTACCAGGCCCGATAGTCCCGGCGGTTCACGTCGACTGCGCGACGGTACGATTCAATCGCCGCGTGAGTGTTCTTGAGCTCAACATATTCGTGACCCATCAGCGTCCATGCTGAGAGGCATGATCGATCGAGCGTTAGAGCACGTCGGAAGTATTGCACGGCCTTCTCGTGCATCGATAGTAAGGAGTAATAATTTCCAATCACCACGCAAGACTCAGGCCTAAACTTGTCAACACTAGAACATAGGTGTGCCAAGAATGCCAGCTTTGGCCGAAGATTAAGAACGTAGAGAATGTTAGAATAGTGATCAAGGGAATCTAGCCGATGGGGATGGAGCGCCAGCAGTCGAGTAAAATGCTGTTCGGCAGCCATCAAATCCTTGGCGTGATATGCTAGCAATGCATTGCAGGTAAGAAGAAAGGAGGATGTGGGAAAGATAGAGAGGAGTTGCTCAAGAGAGTTGGCAAGACCAGGACCCTGCTGGTAGAGCTCGAGAGAGGTGTGCAGGTGAAACATGTAGGAGACAATGTTTTGAGGACAATGTCTTGATATTCGGTTCAACTAAGAAAGAGTTAGCGACCAAGACATTACCAGAAATATTCAAGCAACAAGATGTTAGACTCACGTCCTCGACTCGAGATATTAACGACGTCATTTCCAACCAACAACCCCAATTCATGGTGTACTTGTGCACGCTTCGAATAAAGAATTCCAACGCCTTATCATCGTTTTTCTCTTTGGCGAGCACCATGCCATATCTGTAAAACGTGGTTAGTTGCAGTGATGATAAGGGTAACACTGCCAAAACTCACAGATATTCAAGCCACCCTTGGCTACCCAAAACTTCATCATCTTCCGTCGTCCTCTCCTCGAACCAAGTCGCCAAGAAACGCCCAATCACAAGTAACTGCTTGTTTGCCACCGTTCCGAGATCTTGAGGGCCCATAACCATCTCAGAGTCCTCATTCTTGCGCTTCTCTCCAGACATGAACTTGGCGTAGAGCGCGAGGAACAAACTCTTCTGACTGAGTTTAGGCAGCGGTATCACGGCCGTTGCGTCGGTTGCTTTCCCTTTTCCCTTTCCGGTTGCAGAAGACGCCGAAGCATTATCGACACGCGATGCGAGGACGCTAGATAGGAGAGAGTCCGGAAGGAAAACGGCGGCGCAACGATCGTATTCTCGACAGTCGAAGAGCGATTTGGCTAGGAGGTACTTGCTCAGCTCTTTGGCTTCAAGAGCCGCTTCTTCTGGATCGTTATTTGCGGCGTATATGGGCGAAACGTGATTAGGATCCGCAGGATTGAGGTGCTCTTCGTCATCTTCAGTCTCGGGGAGCGCATTGAGTAGCTCAGCGGCCCTAGCTCTGTCAGTTTATGCGCCGAGCTACCGCTGGATAGGGGACTCATGTACCATTTCGAAGATTGATATAGACATCTCTCTGAGCACTTGACCACGGCGTCTTGTAGTGCAGTGCGTAGCTGAGAGATCTCGTGGGCGCTCAAAGCCATCGTTCTTGTTTTGGAGGTTGGTGGGGTAGCTTCTGCGAGGAGGGAGCAACAGCTCGAAAATGGATGCGCAGACGCGCTATACCTCTAAAGCTGGATCAGTCAAGACCTTGAGCTGTGTAGGAATTCCTGCGAGGGTTTATGTGTAAGAATTGGGGGTTGTTGGTGGTCATTAAACGAGTCTTGAGGTGTCATGAGCATGACCGCTCAATGTTTGGCAATCATCATATCAACAACCCAGGCGCGCATCGTAGGTCCGTGCTCGTATATGACCACACTGTGAGAATGCACTGTAGCCTATTGTGGTGAATCAGAGGAACCGTTAAACTTGAACCCGTCATGTAATACGAAAATTTCAAAATTTGATTCTCAAGAAAATGATACTTAACTAACCGATGATGAATAAGAGAATTTCCTTTCGGCGATGCCCTGTCCAACCAATAATCCAGCCACTCAACTTTGGTCACTTACTATTTCTCAACGTTGGACATTGTACTACAACGGCGCCGGTGGAAAGCCAAAACAGCCAATATTCCGAATTCTTGATGAGACCTTTAAGATTTTCATTACTTATCAAGTGGACACAGGATATAATTGGTATTGTCTGAAAATTGGTGCTGGTTCACTTGATGTATGTGGTATGAGAAGAGAGATAGGGATCGTCAAGTTAAAGAGCAAAGTGAGGCTCAATCTCAAGCTGAGCCATAGCTCAACACCATACTTGGTCAAACTATATAAACTGCTTAAAGGAATTGTGTTATGTCGAGAGCAGATTCATTGATTGAGATGCGCTTCTCGGGTCTCGCTGTGCAGCTACTGTTTCTTCAAACATTGATTACATCCAAGACCACAACAGTCTGTTAAATGCACAATACTCACCACTGATTTCTTAGAATGGAATAATGAGCTTCAACAGAACAGTCAGAATATTTCCTTGTATCCACTGCTGGACACCGGAAGTCAAGTGCTCCAACTATGTGTTCCTCAATCGGACCGCCTGCGTTGACTGCGAGGTAGAGCAAACCTATCCCCAACCAATCCCTTCAGCACGCCCCCATTTGAGTCTCACACTCTAACTCTAACCTCCAGAGACTGCAACGACAGTTTGGCGAGAACGAGCTGATTGCATCAGAAGTCCACGAGACCTTTGTGCGATACCTGCTCGATAAATACCCGGAGAGGGACGGTATCACGTACGAAAAGATCAATGCGTACATCATGAGGGCTAAGGAGGTTAATGTGGAAAATCTACTCACAGTGGCTCTAGATTACATCTTTCGCAATTTCAGTCAGGTCTATCATGCTGTTTGTGATGCAGTTGAGGAGGCGAGGGATAGGGGACCTATGCGATGGCAGCCGATTCAGCTAGTGGAACGACTTGAGAGGGTGAAAGAGGAGCAAGAGTGGGAGCAGAGGAGAAAGTGACCTGATAGATTATCATTCTAAGTTTATTGGGAACGGTTAAGTCGGCTGTTCAAATACTTAGACGCGGATACTGTGTTGGAAGGGTTGCTTCTCCAGACTGTAAGTGTCAACTTTGTCTAGTATCTAAACATGTCAATAGCACTGTTATCTTTCAGACCCAAAGTCTTACTAGTGAAGAACTTTTGAACTGTCAAGTCTGTTTGACGTCTGGTCGAGTCATGTCTACTTCTACCATCCATCTTCTCCAAAGCACCCTTTATGCGGTAGGCGACGCCGGTAGTGTCATAAGAGCCGAGTCAGTCGATTGGTAGCTAGAAACTGGCCACAACTAGTGCTGTCTCTCAAAAGAGATAGAAAATGTTCCGATCGCGGTGTTTCTGTATACCCTCAGCTCTGTATAGAATCACAGATCCAGCACTTGTCACTCTTTTCGACGAGTGGATTAGACCGTTTGCCCCAATGTATCACAACATTCGAATGGCTGTGAATATCGGCGACGTCTCACAGAATGAGCGTCCGTCACAACCTCGCACAATCCGCTGCAGCACGTGCGAGCCGAATCATCACGGTGTCAAGCTTCGTCACCGAACGAGACCTGGTATAAGAGCGAGTCCACAAGACATGCGTCCGAGAAGCGAGCTTGATCTCTGGCTGGGCATATCTCGAGAGAACAGCAACTTCGCGAGCGACATTGCTATATCGAAATACCTCAGCATAAAACAAGAGAATCGAGTTCTGCAAGAAAGCATGCGCTGGCCTTGCAACCATCACTGGGGAAGTCGGGCGTGTAACAAATATGTCGATTCTATGGGCGCAAAGTGTCAGGACTGCCAGGTATGTATACGTCTTCTGCTAGTAGCCGTCATCAATGAGACGTTATTAATATCGTATCCGCCAATCCAGAACCGTAAAGACATGGACAGTACACCGACGCATACTCGACTTGCGCATATGTACGATGTGGATGTCTTTGTCGAGGGGTTTCGCAATGCAGGGCTCAACGCTGCGTGTATTGTGGAGATGATGAAGGACGGTGCATCAGACAAGGCCCTGCTTGATGCATTAGAGGTGATTCAGGAGAATGACACTGATTGGTATGATCGGATCAAGTATGTTGTCCCACAAGGGATAAGCCAGTACAAAGAATCCGAGCCTAATAATAAGAGATAACGATATGTATGTATATGTGGGAACGGAGTTTGGAGTTGGTGGTTATTATAAGGCGTTTCGGATGGTCAGAACTATTATTTGAATAGCTAGTTCAAATCAAATATTAGTTACAACTTAGCAGTCAATCCTCCAATGAGATGGAATCTTGACATAGGCAAACCTATTCTGCAAGACTATTCGCAACAGCCATATTCAGGGTATCATCGTCAATAAGCCAGGTCTATTCTGTTCCTCGTTAAGGTCTAGTTCATCAATTCCATTGGCCTCTTACCGTTGAATCCCCAACTGCCACTAATTTACCTTTTCTCACCGCCCACTGCCCCTCCTCTTCCCTCCCCTGGTCCCTTAAATTTTGGGGCCCTTCCCATCTTTGGCCTCACCGAGCAAATCAAGTTGCTGGGCCGAATAAGGAAAGAGGGGCAGTGGTCGGGAGCCCCTCCTGCTAAATCACGTAGCAGACATTAGACTAGATATCCGGTAATTATCGTTCATCTTCCGAAATCTAGCCTATTGATCAATTCCGAGTCTCCTTTCTTTTACTTTCAAAAAGGCGGTCTCTCTCAAGTTCTGTCTCTTCCCTTGCAACTCTGCTCCTTCAACTCTGCAACAATGGCTCAACAAACTACCCTTGAGGAGTTCAACTCCGTCTACCCCAAGCTTGAGGAGGCTCTCCTCGACCATGCCCGCTCCTACAAGCTTCCCCAGGAGCAGCTCGACTGGTACAAGAAGGTAAGTCTAGATTTGAAGCTATTCCCAAGCCTCTATCGCCTCCCAAGCTGACACGCTCTCAAGTCCCTCGAGGTCAACCCTCTCGGCGGAAAATGCAACCGCGGCATGTCCGTCCCCGACTCGGTCTCCCTTCTCCTCGAGAAGCCTCTTTCTGAGGAGCAGTACTTCCAGGCCGCCACTCTTGGCTGGATGACGGAGCTCCTCCAGGCTTTCTTCCTCGTTTCGGACGACATCATGGACTCTAGCATCACCCGCCGTGGCCAGCCCTGCTGGTATCGCCAGGAGGGCGTTGGCATGATCGCCATTAACGACGCTTTCATGCTTGAGTCGGCCATCTACACTCTCCTCAAGAAGTACTTCCGCTCCCACCCCGCCTACGTCGACCTTATCGAGCTTTTCCACGAGACCACCTTCCAGACCGAGCTCGGCCAGCTGTGCGACCTTCTCACCGCCCCCGAGGATCGCGTTAACCTCGACAACTTCTCCCTTGAGAAGTACAGCTTCATCGTCATCTACAAGACCGCCTACTACTCCTTCTACCTCCCCGTTGCCCTCGCTCTTCACCAGCTCAACCTCGCTACCCCCAGCAACCTCAAACAAGCCGAGGACATCCTTATCCCCCTCGGAGAGTACTTCCAGATTCAAGACGACTACCTTGACAACTTTGGCAAGCCCGAGCATATTGGCAAGATCGGCACTGACATCAAGGACAACAAGTGCTCTTGGCTCGTGAACCAGGCTCTTGCCGTCGCCACCCCCGAGCAGCGCAAGATTCTCGAGGAGAACTACGGTCGCAAGGATGACGAGAAGGAGAAGGTCATCAAGAAGCTCTATGACGACCTCAAGCTCGAGCAGCGCTACCTCGACTACGAGGAGAAGGTTGTCAGTCAGATCCGCGAGCGAATTGCCAACATCAATGAGAGTGAGGGTCTCAAGAAGACCGTATTCGAAGCCTTCCTTGCCAAGATCTACAAGCGCAGCAAGTAAGAAGATGTTTCGCAGAGGGAAAACGCAACAATAAACAAGTAAAAAAGCGTGCGCTGAACAGTCGAATTGCAAAAGTTATCTAGAGCCGGCTCAAAGATGTGTCACGATCATATAGACAAGAGATACCTTGAATGAAATAAGATGAAATAAATGTCATGAATATTTTGGGCTCATACAAAATAAATGGCAGAGTTCCTTTTGCATTTCCAAAAGGGAGATGGATCCTGCCCATCTCATGCCCGGTACCGTCGTTCGTCATGAGCTTTTGCTCTTACTACTGGCACAGATAAGAATATAAAACCACCCACAAAACCCAAACAAAGCCCTGGAAATATCAATACAAAGGAAATAAATATTGGGGAAAATCGGACGGCATGCATAGCATACACCATTTGACAGCATCCGACACCAAAACCCACGGCAACGCTTTGTCAGTTTTTCGACCAAGTTGGTACTGTATATGCCGCCAACAATTCATCCTCCTTTCGAATAGGGGCATTAAAACCACAACAAAGGGAAGTCCTTTATTTTTGACATAATGGTCGGTCATAGCTGCGTAAACTCGTAACGACGTTCAATCGATTGACTTTAGGGAGAAGCAGAACTCAGTCTTTACTCAGTTCCATGACTGGACGCCCACCGTGCCGGCTCGGTCGATTAGAGGTCCTCGTGGGCGGGGATCACGCCCACGGGACTGGTCAAGCGGCGCAGTATGTTCGCGGCGAAGGGAGCGAATCGGCAAGGGAGGGACGGGAGGAGCATGGCTGGGCGGCTGTTGCATCCCTGCGGTAGACCGGCTCCGAGGGCGACCGCCGACAGACATGGAAGAAGAGGAGGGCGCCATGCGAGTCTGGTTGATGAGACCACCAGTGCTGTGGGAGTTGCTAAACATATTGGGCTGACCCCCTGTGGCGAGGTTGATTAAGGGACCGCCTGTCGGTGCCTTGACACCATGACCCTTGTTCTCACGCCAGCGAGGTGGTTCAGGGAAGCTGTTGGTAAGGTTGAGTAGAGGCTGTGGCATTTCGGGTACCTTATCAGGGGCAATAGGCCGTCTGGTAGTGTCCCGAACCGAACGGCTGCGATGACGTGGTTGAGAAGACTGGTCTGTACCCAAGGGAAACCATGATTTCGAGTCTGTCATGTTTTCTTTAGGGGATGTAGGCGAGACCACACCGCCGTTAAGTAGCGAAGGACCCTGTGTGAAACCTGCATTCTTGGGAGGAGGGCTGTAGCTGTTGACTGGGGCCCGTTCGGCCAACTTGCGCTTTTGTTCGTAACCTTGACCTAGCAACGATGCTCCCTTGGTGAAGGCAGCGTCAGTTGGGGGAAGACTATCAACGGGCGCTCGCTCTGTTATCTTGCGCTTTTGTTCGTAACCCTGGCCTAGCAACGATGCTCCTTTCGTAAAAGCAGCGTCCGTTCTGGGAGGACTATCAACAGGTGCTCGCTCTGCTATTTTGCGCTTCTCCTCGTAGCCTTGTCCTAGCAGTCCGGCAGGAGAGAATTTCGCTTCATCCCGGGCCGTCGGTGGCGATCTGTGCGAATGATGTACTGATTTGGATTTAGACAAAACGTTTTGTGGTTTATGGGTAGTAGCCTTGCGTATAAGTCCAGTTTTGAGCTCTGGCTCTGTTTCGGGCTTGTCCTGACCAATATCTTTGCCAAAATCCTCCAAGGGCTTATCGAAGCGGTCCATATCAAGCAGGGGCTGGAAAGCGCCAATAGTGTAAGGAGTCTCATCAACGGAAATATGGGGGCGATGTCCTTTTGCGGCAGTGCTCTTTGACCTAGACATGGCCTTAGGCGATGTCTGGTTGTCTAGTGGTTTGTCCTTTTTGTCAAAATCAACCTGCTTGTTGACAAGGTACCAGCTTCGCCAACGCTGCACAAGCTCGAGGAATCGCCTAGCGAGCTTGCCATCTTCAGCACAGAAAAAGTGGACAAAATTCTCGCCATTAGGGAAAACGAACGTCTTCTGCTGGCTCTTGACGGCGTAACAAAAACGCCGTGGTGCCTTGAGATGGCGCCTGGCCTCACTCTCTCTTGGTGTGTAGATATCGAAGTCTGACAAATGACACAAAACAGTGCTGTCCTTATCTGAAACCTTCGAGTCGGGCTTCTTGGAAGCAAACATTTGTCCAGACTCTAGTAGGGTGATCCATCGCTTATTCCACTTGCCCGGCCTCGATGAGTGGTACATCTGTAAAGTGAAACCTGGAGGAGGGGTCGGTGTCCGGGGCACTGACTTGATATCAAGATCAGGGTCGTCGCTTTGCGAAATATCGTTGGTAACGACAAGGAGCGAATTTTGCTGGTCGCGGTCCCAAGAATTCATAACATCACGGATGCGTTCATAGCGACGCAGGCGTCGCTCTAGGCCTAGCTCAACATAACATTCAATGAGTACGCTGGCTTTAGGGTCAATGTCATGACTTGTCAGGTTGGCGGTCGAGTAGAGAATGTCTACAGGCGAAGTATCGGTATTGACAGGGAGATTGATGACGGAGGAAAGGCATCGTACGCAGACGCGCTGCAGAAACATCAGGTTAGAGGTCCGGATAAGTGGTTGATATTTAAGGACAGGCGCAAAACTCACCCTTTCACCTCCATTGATAGCAGAAGTAGGAGCATCGATTCCTGGCACAATGCCCTTACCACCTTGTTCTATAAAGCTCATTTTGTCTGGAGAAGAAGATGCTTCGGGACTGTTGGGAGGGCTGAAGTCGAGAGAAAAGACGGTCGTTGCCCCAGGGCTTGGCGTGCCGGCTTGGCTTGTTGCAGCATTCGATCGCTTGCTGCGATACAAGAAAGGAAGCTTGTCGAGAACAAGAAATCGAGGGAACTTTGGCGATGGAGTCGCAAGTTGTGCGTGTATGCGAGCTATGTCGCGCTTCTTTTGCTCAGCGAGGATGCGATCGGTTTCAGCTTCAAGACGGGCAACCTCGTCAGCCCAGCGCTCGGCTTCTTGGTCTTCTTGATGCTGCCGATCAGCGTCTTCTCGTTCGACTTTTGCAGCGCGCTCAGCGGTCTCGGTGTTGATGCGTAAAGCGAGTAGGTTGCGACTCTTGAAACGAGCGATGTCACTTGCAGATGGGACAGTACGAAGTATAGGTGATTCTGGCGCTGGAAGGTCAAGCACAGAAGATCTCGATGGAAACTGTTTGAACAAATCCGAACCTCGAGTACGGCTCCGGCTGCGGCTGCGACTACGACTACGATCGCGGCTGGCGTTTTGTGTGAGACTGTGAGCGTAATCTTGATTGAGAGTCGGCGATCTCAAAGGTAAAGGTTTAGAAGCCAAGGTCGAAAGAGATGGCGGGATGTTTGTGGCTTTAGGCGTTAGGACGTACAAAGGACTGGCCAGGGGGCTACTTGGACGGCTGCTTGAGCGGGGCGGGATAGCGGGCGACGGCGCGGTCTGGGACTCAGGAGCTAAATTTAAATTGCTGGACGCACCAGCGAAGCTCTGAGCACATGGTGACACCAGCACCGAGGGAACTGGGGAGCGAAGAAGTGATGGCCCAGGTGAATGTGAGTCTTGGCGACGTCTTGTGGCTCCATTATCAGTATTTAAGGCGCCCACCGTAGTGCGTGGGGACGACAGGCTGCCAATGACCCCTGTGACGCTCTCCGCTAGGCCCTTCAAGAATTCTACTCCGCGGCTCCCAACTGAAACTGAGACCGCAGGGGACGCTGGGACTGCTGGCGATGGAGGAAGTCGTCGTTCTCGAGTTAACGTTATTAATGAGGTTACGCTTCTAGACCGACGTCGAGCGATACGTGTAACCAACGTTGGCGAGTCGAGTCGCGGGTAACAATCCCCCTGGGCTAAATGGCTTCCCTCTGTCAGTGGGTCGGTGTAGACATCGAAAGTTCTTCGCGATTCACAGGAGACACTTTTCCCACGTAGAGTTCGATATTTCGATATGTCGGGTATAGGCGGTTTCACATCGTCAGCTGGCAGGTAATCACCGAATTGCAATGGGGCGACCGCTACCGCCACTGACGACGCCATTTCGACGGCGTTGACGCTAAAGACTCTGTTCCTGCAGTGGTCGATGGACCCTTGGATATCACTTCTGCAGCCCTATCGGAGCTCCCACGGCCCTGAAGTGCACAAGGTTTTCGGATCGATCCGCTATTGCCAAAGGATTGGGCAATAGGACTGTCGCTTGGGATCGCCGACAGGGTTGTTGTTCGTATTGCGGTGATATGGCTGCTCCACGTCTTGAGATTGTTGCAAGTCTAAAGTTTAATGAGAAGAAAAGTTTCGACAACATTAAATTGTTTTCGTGTGTTGGTTCTATCGAGTTTAATGTAATGATCGTCGTGTTTCAAGATCCAAAACGTGAACCAAGATCAGGGCGAATTTGGATGAAGGGTCACACCAGGTGAACCATCTCGTTTTCGAAGACTGAATGGCTATAGTGAGTGTATCGAAGAAAGATGTTTACAAGGAGAGAACCCGGCTACCGTCAATTGGAGGTGTTGAGAGACAGTTGACGAGAAAGTAAAGGAAAGAGACACAGCGGAGGAACTGCCCCCCTAATAACAAAGAAAATCCTAAACCTCCACCTGATGAGCACTTTCTTTACCTTGTCTAATCTCTCCCTCGATAAATCTTAATGCTGATTACTCAAGAAAGAGCAATGTAATTCAATTCAAGTCAGTAGTAGCGATGGTATGTGTTGCGGTACATTAGGAGAGGCTCTGGTATGAAGCCAGATTTGTCACATCGATCTAAAGGGCCGAGCTCCAAGCCCCCTTTTGAAACGTTGATTTTCCATTCCAGTGCCAGCGTCGGTAAGCCAAACGTTGAGACCTCACATTCTGGAAAGCTGTTTTATCATATTGTAGATTATATATGCCGTAGATTGTCACAAGAACATGGTGGTTGATAGGTATAAGTTCATGAGGGAGCTCAACACTCGCCTATCTCTCAGCCCGGAGTCTCATTATAGGATGGAGTCAAAACATACTACAGAAGCAGTAAAGTGGATTAGACGATGATCTGGGCTTCTGAAAAGTGAGCTTAAGTAAGTAGCATAAAGCCCTATGGCTTCCAGCTCCATACATCATACTTGCATGAATCAGGTACTGGCATTCTGCTAAGGTCCATCATGATCAAGAAGACCCAACTATCACTTCCCGCCAACCAGCCTATTCCCCCCCCTTTGACAGAGTAAGGACAAGGTATAGTCTTCGAGATCTGCACATTCTCATGCTTTTAGCCAATGTCAGAATTCAAGACATTACCCCTTTTTTCTTCCACCTAGCACAACTTGAGTAGAACAATCGTCTCATCTGAAACCTGTCACTTCAGAACACATATCCCACACCTGGATTCAACCATTATTACTGGCAGACAGCCAGGTACGCGTCCTTATTTGCGAAACGCGCGAACCTCACGTCTCCACCAGCCTTTGAAGTCGCACGCCGAAACATCTATCCCCAGGTCCTTCAGCGCCTTTGTGCTCAGGTGGCAGTCGTATGGCCGTTGAACGCTGGCATTCGGGTCATTCCCTTGGGTGTTGGGTTTGATCCCTTCCGTCGACAAACCCATGATATCTCCAAACAGCGAGACTATCTCGTATTTTGTCATTCGATCCTCAGAAGAGAAGTGAAGAATGCGAGGAAGCGAGCCTCGCTCATTGCTTGCGGTGTCGAGGTACTTAACCGAGATATCTTGAGTCTACCGTCAGCAAATTCCCAATTCCTTATATATGTGTGTTTTTAACGAGCTAGGATAGGACTTGTTCGGATGACGGCGTGATTTGGTCGAAACATGGTGGCTGGAAGCAGAGTGAGACATACCGTGGCAGACCCGTCCAATGTCTTCTGTGTTCGTGGGATACCGAATCGCCCAATGATCCATGCTAATCTCGGCTCCTTGTGTTTGTGCCTTCCACAGAGCGTCCATCAGAACATTGACTGCGCTCTCGGCTGGCGTCTCAGCATTTCCGTACAGGACAGGAACTCGAAGGACGACGCCCAGGCCCTCCTTGCCAGCGTCCTTTAGAGTGTCTAAGACGGCACGTTCACCGTCCAGCTTGGTCTGTCCATAGAGATTGGTTGGCCGAGGTTCGGCGCCAACCTCATACGGAGCTTCTCCCGGCACGCCAGGGAACACGTAGTCAGTCGAGATGTAGATGACAAAGATGTCCCTGTCTGCCGCCAGCTTGGCAAGTGATTTGCTTGCCGCGACGTTCAGCGCCCTGGCACCCTCAGGGTCTTTGTCAACCTTGTCTGGGAAACGCTGGGCAGCGCCTTTGTGCAGTGTTGTAGTCAGTAACTGTAATAAATGAGAGGATGCCAGATGGCTTACAGTGAACGATAACTTGCGGTCTAGAGGTAAGTTCAGTCTACTATGAGCACGAAAGCAAATGGAAGAAGAGTCTTACTTGGTTTCATCTAAGATTTCTGTAACTTCATCCTCATTTCCTAGATCAACCCTAAGAGTGTTGATTCCATCAGCGCGAGAATAGCCTGTTCCTTTGACGTTCCAGTTTTTGATGCCAAAGGCCGCTGAAACCTCGCGACCCAAAAGACCGGTGGCACCAGTAACAAGAACAGTGCGCTCAGACATTGTCCGATGATATGAATGGTTATAATAAGCTTGCGATGAAAAAAATTGCCAGTCGGAGGTTTTTGGTAGAGTGTGTAAATTGATGTAAGAAGCGAGGTGAAAGTAGAGACGTCATCGTCTCAAAATAGTCGAGGCGGGTGGGTGTTGATCATGAGGGGCACCATAGCTACAACATAACCACCACCATGCTCTCGTCTGAATTCATTCATTCATTCAAAAAAAAAAAAAGGTCGTCAAACTTCACAGCTACCTCGGACATCCTCAAAACTCCACAATAGGCCATTGATTATTTTATAAACTCGCGAATGAATGTGACTAAATTTTCGGTCCTTTTTATAAACTCACTCAGTTATAGATATTCATTATCAACCCTGTCGACCTGACATGTACACCGTTTTCATATTCAACTCAATGGGAAAAACGTAAGTTCCGAGAACATGATGGGTGAATTGATTCCCAAAATCTTGATAAGAATTAAGGTGAGCTTTCTCAACAAACCTCCTGTGTGAAAGATGGAGCGACGAATGTGATACGCCGAAATCGGCCTGGTCAATTGTCATATCTGCGGGGTGAAGAAATAGTAGGCGGGGTAGTCACGTGACATGCGGCACCAGTATCAGCCCTACAAGCTTTTCCTATGACTACCCTCAACTAATCGACTTGCTTTCATTCCCTAACGAAGGCAACGAACGCCACTCACAAATCTTTCAACATGGCCGAGAAAAAGGCGGACGCCCCGGCGGCTGGCATGCTCTGGGGGGGCAGGTTCACAGGTTCGAATGTCTTGGGAAACAAGCTTCGGATGCAGTATACTGACCTGACGGTGCGCAGGTGCGATTGATCCTCTCATGCACAAGTACAATGCCTCCATCGGGTACGACAAGGCTCTTTATAAAGAAGATATCCTTGGATCGATTGCTTTTGCCAGGGCCAACTCAAAGGCTGGCATCATCAGCGAAGACGAATTTCAGGCGATTGAGCGTGGTTTGCTCCAAGTGATGGAAGAATGGAAGCAGGGAACTTTCGCTATTATGCCGAATGACGAAGATGCAAGAGGGCACTCAATTCTACTCAATTTCACGAGGCTAACACAATGAATCAGATTCATACGGCAAACGAACGTCGCTTGGGGGAGGTCATCGGCAAGGACATCGCGGGTAAGCTGCACACAGGTCGCAGCCGCAACGAGCAAGTTGTCTGTGATATGCGCATGTGGTTACGCGATCGGATCCGCGAAATCGACAGCCAACTCGTTGCATTCCTCAAGGTCATTGTCACCCGTGCCGAGTCTGAAATGTAAGCCTAGCCTCACCTCTGGCCAAGAGCGGCCCCCGGCTGACTGACAACCTCAGCGACTACATCATGCCTGGATACACCCATCTCCAGCGTGCTCAGCCAGTTCGGTGGTCTCAATGGCTGATGTCGTATGCCGCTGCGTTCAAGCAGGATCTCGAGCGGTTGCGCCAAGTTTTCGAAAGGGTCAATCTAAGTCCACTTGGTTGTGGCGCTTTGGCCGGCAATCCATTTCGAATCGATCGAGATACAATAGCTGAGGAGCTTGGGTTTAGCGGAATAACCTTGAACTCCATGAATACTTCGGCCGACCGCGATTATATAATCGAATTCCTGGTCTGGAACTCGGTTTTCACCAACCACGTCAGCAGGTGGGCTGAGGACCTCATCATATATTCGACATCTGAGTTCAGTTTCGTCCGACTGGCCGACGCCTATTCTACGGGTAGCTCTTTAATGCCCAATAAATTCAACGGGGACTCGTTAGAGCTTCTGCGCGGCAAGTCAGGGCGTGCTTTCGGTCAAATGGCTGGGTTAATGATGGTGAGTCCTCATATTAACATCTCAGCCAGTTGCCCTGGCGTTGAGGGTGACCGGGAGCGTATCGAGAGTAGCTACTAACTTTCCACTTGACAGACAACGAAAGGCTTGCCGTCTTGCTATAATAAAGATCTCCAGGAAGGGTGGGAGCCTATGCTGGATTCGGTTCAGACTGTGTCGGATAGTCTAGGCATAGCCAATGGGGTCATTGCTACATTGACGGTGCGGCCAGAGCGGATGGAGGCTGCTCTTGACAAAACGATGCTAGCCACGGATGTCGCAGAGTGGTTGGTGAGGAGGGGATGTCCGTTCAGAGAGGCTCACCACATCTCTGGACGCGTCGTTGCACTGTCTGAAAAGACGGAAGTTTCGATGGACAAGCTGACCCTTGAGCAATTTCAAGCCATTGATCCTCGGTTCACAGCAGACATTGCGGAGGCATTCGAATATGAAACGAGTGTCGAGTTGAAAACGGCTAAAGGCGGTACCAGTCGATCAAGCGTGCTGGAGCAGATCCAGGTACTCAGGGCTATGTTAGAATGAAGGTTTGATAACCTAGTGCTGGATGCAGCCAGAGCAAGGGAATCTAGGACGGACATCACAATTGGCACGCTTCATTCTGTGGAAAAACATATGATTCAAGAGCGACGCTCTTGAGTGAACCAAAAAGTTCTAAAACCGACACAATGTTATTAGAGAACTTGAACAGGACAACCTCCAGGCGAGCCGGACATGGGAGGGGTCGTTGTCGATCAATAAACGTTTAGTCTTGAAGGCATCTTCCTACGAATGGTTTGAGTTCTTGAGAATCGGCAGTCAAGACGCCGGCTTGCTGCCAATAGGAATACGCAGAGGACGTTTATCTAAACGAGAGTCTTTTGTTGATGATTTGGCCTACATTCTTGAGGCATAGTTCCAGATCGTGGATGTGCTTTGCCAGAACTGATCTATCACATCACATCACTTATATCACATGCATCCGAGTGGATGTGCGTCAAAAACATTATTAACCGCGGCGCATATAGCAACAACGCGGCATTCTTCAACGCCGACCAACAACTCCTCGACGCAAGTACGTCACTTACAATCTGGACCCTACTTTTTGATACCAAGGGCCAGCTTACAGTCAATATGCAGCTTGATGCCTGATTATCCTTGTGGATGGATGCTCGACTACAGCCTGACCTTCAGCGCTGAGGGGCTGTGCGTTGATGTGTGTCTGGCAGCTCTGACTTGCAGACGAATGGAGTGCATGATCTAATCTCAGATGACCTCAGTGCGGACCCCACGGCCAAATTAAGTCTCTACTTGCGGACCGGCCCGGCTGGCATCAGGCGTTCCCAAAGAGTACAAGTTAGTGACTTGAGATACACGGTTGACGATACCTTCAAGATGCAGATACCGGTCAGCCCGTCATTGGCCAAAAAGGTTCATAAACATTCAGAGGGTGTAGAGTGGGCAAGGGGACTCCGTATTTCCATCTGTGATGAGCCTTACCGATCAAAGACGACAGATTTGTAGCCCTATCAGAGGTGGTCATCTCAGAAAAGGGTTGCGGATCAAGTATCTCAAGAAGTAGAACCAACAATTGCAAGATTCACCGCCCTTTGTAATTGAACGTAGCCCCCTCTGGGCTTTCAAGACAGCTGTACAATGATGCTCGAGTTCATCGGGGAGCCATTCTTGGGTGGGCCTCAAAGCATCATCAGAGTTCTGTGAGGGAGGGCTGTCTTGTCTCATTGGTGCCTTGAAGATAAGATATTTTTCTTTGACAGGAAATGTAGAATTGGGAAAGATAAAAGTCATGAAGCGGCCTCGTTGAAGGAGTTGAGATGAATGCCGGATAGATTCATGAAGCAGTCGATATAGCCGTATCAGGCTACTTCTCCCGGCTCGGAGGCATTCGCCGCACAGAGAAAGATGATGCCATAGATACTTTCCCAAGGGGCCAGTTGATGTCTGTCAACCAGGTAGTGCATCTGCCGAGGCCGGATTCATGTCAAGACAAGGGTTGATAAACAAATGCAGCATGATGTGGCATTGCTGAGAGTGTACAATACCAACACCATAATGACTCACTCTCCAAATACTTGGACCTTCCAACTTGGATAAGGCCGAGAACCCATCTCAGAATCATATGGAACGGCGGGGCATCTTGGCCGGGCGAAGCTTGACGACTGAGTAGGTGCAGTGGCACAGAGCTTTCTTCTCCAAACCAACGAATACCATTTTCGGCAATGGTGAAGGAGGGGAATCAGCATAACTGATCCACGAGGACCAGCTAAATGCCTAGGGCCTACAAGCTTATCGTTATTGGGAATTAAGTTTCTTCCCTAGGCACACAAAGAAGTAAATATCATTTAGTAAAAGGAATCTTCAAACTTGGGATCTTGCAGTGAGTAGCCATTGCTCCGAGAACATGGGTTCGGCTCGGCTAATCACGTATTGGTTTTGCTACCTACTTGGGCTGTTAGGCTATAGGAGACCCAATTATCAGGTATGGAATATACCTCATATAAATCCCTCTACCGTCGGATGGCTGATCGCGAACAACACAGCATCCTTGGTCGGTAGGCCAACGTTGATGAATGTAACGACGCTTCTTGTTCTTCTCATGGATAGTCTGATAATCTAATGAATCCGGGTTAGCATCCGTTCCGCCATGAGCTCTATCATCACTTCTGGACCTGGTATCACTCACCTCAACTGACGGTAATAGACCCATCCTGCGTTCTCAGGCCAAGTTTGATTTCCCGCAGTTTGTTTGGAGGCCATATGAGTACCAGCACGGCAGATGATCTCTTTCATTATTTTTGGTACTGCCTTTAGACTTAAAGGATACATCTCTGAATACCCAGATGGCTATTCGTTTCGGGACCTCAGCACTGGGTAGCGTTCATCCAGCATAGATAACCGGCGACTGAACGGCAACAAAAATGATGATACTTCTGCTATAAACACATGGGGCTCTGGAAGTACGAGATATGAAGCGATGATGGCTCTGAAACTCATAATCGGTTGGTCGAAGCAGCCTAGAATCTAGCTCGATCAAACGGTAAACATGATGACGAAGTCAGCCTTTATTCTAGCAAGTGCGAGAAAGTAACGCAAGAGACACAGGAGTCTACCTAGAGGATACTTACCTAAGTAGGTAGTACCTATCTCGAATTCATTATCAGTCAAGCAGGAACGGCACTTACTCGCATACGCCAAGAGAACTGAAGAGAATCGATTGCTGTCCAAGGTAGGTACACTACCTCGTGCAGGTCGACAAATTGTTATCGATAGTGCACAAAGCGCCACTGCGTTCGTATCATGGCGGCCAAGACGATGAATCACCCAGACAGAGTACAAACGAGTGAATACTTGTGGCCAGCGATGGCGTGGTCTATGTCTGTGGTGTCCATTTGACCGTACCGTCAAGTGACCTCCCAGCGATCTTACCCACCAAGAGTGCACCAGCCTCGTCAATGGAGACAGTCACTATATCGTGCCACTCTGATTTTCAGTCACGGTTGTGTGTGTTGAAGAAACTGATACTCTGAGTTGACATCGAGGACAACCGACTATGGGTTGAGCTAGAACAGGCGAAGGCGGTATCCGCCAGGAACTCTTCCGGCCGCCTCTTCGAACAAACTCAATAGGTGCAAGGCTTGTTTCGGTTCATACAACTGTGCGCCAGTGGTTCGCAAAACGCTTGTCGGATGCCTTGCAGGGGCTTGTGCACCAGTGGTTGATGGTACCCCATTGCTGTAATGACGGATTGCCAAAAGCACTGGGAACGCCCGCAAAAACAGACACGATATGCAACGAGGGGCAAGGGTCAAGGCATACTGTGAGTTGTGCTCTGAAAGTCGATGGACAATGGAAGAAGCAAAGCGCATGGCCTGCCAACGGCCATTCTAGAACTCGTCTCAGACCATCTCCGTCTTGCCGGAGGCTCCAACTTGAGACAGTCAGGGTGCAGGCAAGTTGAGGGCGTTGGGTCTTACCGATTGTGGATGAGAAACTCGAGGCTTCTCGCATACCATACTGCATTCATCTTCAGACATGAACCCTTTAATTATGGTCCTACATACTGTGCTTTGGCTGGTCCAGCAGCATGTTATGATGATACTCGTTCAACTAATTACTTTTGCTTCACTGCCTTTCTTTGAGACATTCAATCTCTTCTGGAACATCATCCATGACCCCTGGTGGTTAATCTTCCAACCACCTCAATTAGCAGCAGATTCTCTTGTCGTCTTCTTTGTTCGGCGCTAACCGGGGCTTTGAAAATGCACCTTACTGAGCAGTACAAATTCAGATGATACGTATACTTATCTATACGAGCTTATGAAAGGCATACATGAAGGTATTATTCACGATGATGACAGTTCAAGAAACATCACTAGCCGTAGGATTTGGATTATGAAGTATGCGATGTTGTAAATGACATGGGTTACTAAAGTATGCTGTTGCTTCCATTAGTAACTGCTTTTTAGAATGAAAGTATTGCTGGTATGCCTACCTTAGTTATCAGAGAAGTGATGGAAGTACCCGACCTACCTACCTAGGGGTAAGTAAGGTATATTTGAGCCGCATCGTTGCCTCCCACCTGGTCTAGTAGCACGCCTACCTTATCCTTTCCAGCGGAGTTCCTGATTTTGCCTATTTTCTCTTCTTGATTCTTTCCCATCCGCTCGTTTACTCCCTCATAGGTCCAGTAGGACCCAGTTCAACTTTACATCTCATCGCAGTGTGTGCTTTCATCGACGCAAATATTTGGATCACCCCTATTACGGTGCCCATTAATTCCCTGTTGCCTCACTCCTCGACCTCCACTACCTACCATATGTGCATCGCAGTGGACATCATATCGACAGAGGCCTCCGCATACACCAGAAGAAACAGAGATGATAGTCATCGAGACCAGCATTTAAAATATGAAGTATTGTCTCTTACTGTCTTGCTACTGCACGGCTGCTACCAAAGTTCTTCATTTACCATGCTGAACTAAAGTTTTGCACAGAACCACAAGCACCTGCCAAGAACGAACGTCCTATTCACTCTCCTCCTCTCCAGCCTCCCCTGCTTCTTCTTCCTTTCGATCAATCTCGTACGACCATCTCATTCCTTGAGTCTCATCACAGCTGCCATTACACCTGCATACGCCAAGTACACTAGGAGCTGCCTGGTGAAGCCCTTGATAAGCGACTGAATCAAGAAACCAGCTACCAGTACAAACGCTAGATACGTCGATATCATGCCAACAGGCGACGTCACATTGAGCGCTTGTATGGCCACTGGGGCAGACACAAAAACGCCTACGAAACAGTTAAACAGCCCAACAATCGCAAATCGAGCATATTCCATGGGGATGAATGTCAACATGACCTGCCCTTCCTCCTCTGGTTTGCGGCTAAAAGCCCTCTAGCGAGTTGTCAACACTGTAACTTTGCGAAGTACACAAAGGATACGAAACCCCTTACCATTATACGGCGAGCTAAGGGACGATGAGGCAAAAGGCTGATCACCTGGTTGAACTTGTCTGTTTCATAGAGCGAGGCCCAGTCTTCGTCCTCTGCATTCAGATGAATCCCTCGTGCTTCACCCCATTTCTCCCTCGCAAGGTATAGGACATTGCTTAAGAAAAAGCTACTTGGTTCATCGAATTCAAGGATTTTGCTGAATTGACATCCGAATTGATCTTTGATAAGCGTTAGCAGGGAATCATCTGGTAAAGAGCAAGGCTATGCCCTACGATAGCGACCGAGTCTCGTGATATACTTCTCAACGCACTCTTCGATATTTGGATCACCCGACTCGACCATTTGCCTGAGAATAATTCCATCCCTCTCGAGGAAGTTCGCTTCTAAATCGAGGCATAACGAAGCGTTCCCTACATGGCGGCGAAACAAAATGTGTGTTGGGTCTTTTTCCTTCACTGCTGCAAGCTCCAGTAATAGCTTACCCCTGTCTGCGCTCGAGTGTTATTCGCTGAAGAGAATAATAAAAAAACACCCCATTGGTAAGTAGCTTACCTTGCTCTCCAGCTTCATGAACTGGAGACTCTGCTGCAAGAAAAATCATGTTAGATCAGTGGTCTGTTTTTCTGACTATAATACGAACCCAGGGTCATTGCTTCATTGTCTGTCTGTTGAACAGTGCTATTGTCATGGCTTGTCAAGCCATTGGGGTTGCATTGTGTCTGAGACATCGAGTTTGAAACATGAAAGAGCTTTATACAAGAGTATACCTCGCTGCTACGAACGATAACTCGTGAACCTTTAAAGCTGATGCAACAGTCAACCACGGACGCCCTTGGAGTGGTTATTTATCCTTTAGGAGTGAGAACAGCCTTCGATATTCGAACGTCATTATGCACGTCGATACAACACCTTTTAGCAGCATTCAAATAATCTACGTTCTACTTAATTGGGTGTAATCGTGCACACCACAACGACGCACAGCCTGAGGCCCGACCGGATGTATATGGCGGAGATCAAGACTCCCCAACCCAAGAGGATCTCAGTCATAGGCGATATCAAGAACGAATAACAACAAAGGCTTTGAGGCTCTGTCAATTGCCTTGCGATGCCTTGCAGTTCTTGGGGGCTGCTTCGAGCCACACAGTTATGGCATGAGTAGCCTCATTGTACCTCAAAAGTATAGGGGCACTCACCACTCTGATTTGTCAAGAGGAGCAGCTGTCAAACGTCGCGCCGCGTCAAATCATCCACACATAACCAAGGACATGGCTCCAAGGCGCTACAGGGGGATTAACTACACGCGAACATAATCAAGACTTACGCACGGGTCTGAAAGGCACGAGTGAATCATGAACTAACAAGAATGCCAATGCTTCATACGACGACAAATATCTGTATATTGACTGAATTTGACAGCTGCTTTTTTATCATAATTTTGACCCATTGTAATGATTCGAGGTTCATACATTTCCTGTGCTCATGATCTTCGCTCGACGACAATACCAGGTCAAGCGTAACTTGAAGACTCATGACCACTACTATAACCTCCACGAAGTCAATATCGCTTCAAGTTGTGTGGTGAAGCAAAGCAAAGGTCATGGATATAGTCTGAGGGAATACGATTAGTTATTTGATGGAATACAATCTGTCACTGGCCACTTACACACAAGAGTGTCCATGATGTCTTGCCTCTGACCCGACAGAAACGCGGGTTTACCGAATGCAGGGCTAAGTTTCGCTTGAGGAGGAAGCTTGCTTATCCTCGGTATCGGCTGATTCCTTTGATTGCGTATCCTCGGTTGGTCGAGGCGGCGGATGTGGTACAACTATCGCACGTTTGCTCGGATTGGGGGAAGGGCTCATTGCAACAAATTAGTAAGAACTGCTATTGCGAAGGAACAAGTGTTTGATCAAGACTGATGAAATAAGGGTGAAGAAAGAACTTTAATGAAGTAAGTTGTATAATGGGCCGGCTTGTTCATTTTATACTATAGTTCAAGCTTCTAGTCGGCCATCATTTGCAAGGCGAACGAGCGTCGTTTTGCACTGAGACAAAACTCTATGTCGCATAAGAGAAAAGAAAGAAGTCAGAAATGACGAGGGCCACACTTGGAAGCCATAATCAAACCTAACGATGTACTCCTGCTAGGAGAAACGAGGACCATCGCCCTAGTCCACACGCCGTACCACTTGCACGATACTCTCTGGGCCTGGGGCATTAGTGCCAAGCTCATCCTTAATGATATCTGATAGTTATCCTAGTCTGGAACGGCCGGATCGCCAGCTAACAGCTCGCTAAAGATATCGGTGAAGGCGGGGAGTAGTCGGGGAGAGAGAGGCTGACAGGGGGTGTTTCATGTGAACAAGTACCGATTTCCCAGCGGGGCATGGGGTAGAGTATTTGATGCCGTTGACGATGAGCTTCACCACCGGAAGTACTGGCCATTACAAGGATTTCTTTCTAGTAAAATGGCCTCTCTTGCTTCGCTCTATTCTGGATGAAAGGGGAAGGGGGTTGTCCAATGGCTGGAGTTTCCGTTCAGCAGGAGGCCTGCATGATGGGTGGCCACTGCATGCAGGCGTTAAAAGTTCTTCATTAGCATGTCTTCGGAGTGGCACCCGAAAGGTCGAGGTTGACCTTGTTTCCTCGTGGGAACTCAGATCTTGTGAGACAACAAGCTTTGGCCTACTTGGTAGGCAAATGTTGTAAATCATCATGTTACCAGGGGGACGAGGACGCCACATGCAAGAAGATGAATTGGGTACAGTACAATCTCTTGCCCCATCTTCCCTTGTTGCATTTACAACAGCGTCGGAGCTAGTGCTGTGTGTTATTACCAAGGATGGAGAAAACTAGACGCTGCAATGATCCTCAGACCATCCCGGGCAGAGTGGCTGAAGTCAAGAAGACCCAGGCAATTCTTGGAGTAAAAATGAGACGACTCCAGAGGGGTTCATAAGCGCTTCAGCCTCACAATAGAGAGCGGCCGCATCCGGGGCCAAGGTCATTTCAGCAGCCATACCCGGAACTGACAGGCCCTTCGGACAGGTCGGTGAGACACAGATCTACTACATAGAATGCCAGGGTCAGCAGCCATTATCTGCCCGTACGACAAGACGTCCCTGGCGCGATCTTCCTTGAGATGTGGCTAACGTCTAGGGTTCAATGTGCTCGCAACCCTTTCCTCACATAGACAAGTAGCACTCGCCTCTTGTCTCTTCTTATACACCCGAAGCCAAGGTCTTCAGTCTTGTCTGCGCGTGTGAGCGCCCCCCACTTGTTATCTCATCTCGCGCGAAGATGTTTGCCCTCGAAATGCCACCATCGCCTCCTTCAACCGGGGCATGGCTGTCAACGACGGGCTTAACCCAGGGCCAAGAGAACAGGTGGGGAGAACAATATTCCTCTCCTCCAATGAGGTTGGAGCATAGGAATAGGTGTAAGAGCTGTTGTTTCTTCTTACGGCGTGTAAATTTTGTCTGGCCTGAGCCAGCACGCCATGCGCATCGGTTCTCTCCCGCATGGGATGTTGCATAGAGGCCGTCCAAGAAGATTACGCCAGCCAGCTCTTGTTGACACTAATTTTGGATTGAAGCACCCTTGGCTCCTCAGCGAAGCCATTCAGTTCATGCAAGCAGGCTCTGCAGCATGCTTGGTATCGTACACATCTCCAGTCGTGGGCCCTAACTTCAACTTCTCTCATCCGTCCAATCAAGCCCCCTTTCCTCTTCGTTTTGCTCCTCTTCTTCTTTTCGCCATTCTTCCGGGGTTGTGTGGAAAGCAGTAGCGATGGTGGTGAAAGCCGCCCAGATCTCGCCACACAACGCCAGATGCAAGACCTGGCTGCCCAAGAAGCTGATGGCAAAAGTCAGATTAAGCTCACCCAACAAGTTTATTCCGCATATGTCATGAACTGGAAGACCAAGCCGTTGACGGAACGTGCGTGCAACCAAGCGTAGTGCTGCCGCTTCCCACGGCGCAGTTGCCAATCTTAATGCGGCATCGGCAAAGATATGTGAGGCAATGAGAGGAGGAAGCTGAGTCAACATCGTATCGCAGTAAGTAGTCGTAGGAAGAAGTGCTCCTCTCGCATCGACACTCGGTCTCAATTCCGCGCTCCAGAGTCCAGGAGGGGCCTCACTTGATTCGGCGGTAGCCTCAACATCAAAGCTGATCAGGGTTGCGCTGACGCCCTCATTATCCTCCTCATCGCTTACATAGTCATCTCCTCGTGCAGAAAAAGTGCTTGGTCGACGAACAGCTTCCACTGGGCCGGTATCGCTGGGCATTTGTCCGTCTACAGGCCTTATGGGTGAAACGTCTTCAATCGCGCTGCGACTACGTCGATGATCTGGTCTTTCACGAGGTCTGTCGACTGGGGTCCAAGTGGTAGTCATTCCCGGAGGGGAGCCAGTGTTGGGCAACCTGCTGAATATCCTCGCCCATATTTGTGGTCTCCAATCACGAAGCAATCTCTGGGTCATTACCCAAGCGAGGAACGGTGCTGAGGATATGCAAAAACCTCCAACCCATTGCAGGATGGACTGGAAAGAGAGCCCATTGAGTGGCGGAGGGGCTGGAATAGGCGAATCCTGGGTAAATGGGACAAAGAATGAAAGGCTGGGTAGCCAGTTGCTGTTGGAGACTAGGCCAACCCTTTGTAGAGCAATGTAGAGCTCCAGATGAACGCGCATATAAGACCATACCTCATGGACCCTAATGAGTTGTCAGCCGACGGTCACATATCGGCTTGCGATTAGACTTACAATCGGCGTGCGAATATTCTATCGCCCCGGTCTCGCCATAGCAAAGCCACTTGCCGATCAGCATAATTACTAAGGAGGTTGATTGTTGCGCCAGGCAAAAGATCTCTAGAGACAGAAAAGTTGTCTCGTGATTGGGCGTATAGGTCCCAAAACGGGATATGGGAGTAACGCTTGTAGATCTGTCATAATCAGTGAATGAATTTAGTAGAGATACTCCAGACGAGAATATACAAGTATACGCTGCCGAAAGCCGTCCAAGCCGAAAGCGCCAGCAGCATCCACGCAGCGAAGAGCTGAGAAGGCGAGGTTTACGCCTATGTCATCTTCATACATTGCATGCCTTCTATCGGACTCGGCCTCAGGGTTTGTAGTTGGGTTTTCCTGCTCGGCAACCCCAATGACTAGCATAACCTCGTTGTGAGAGCGAATAATATCCCTGTTTATCCTTTTCGTTTCAGGATTGACAGGACGACCTCGATGGTCATACTGTTGGGAGTCGTCTCCAGTTTGTTGGTCGTCATGATCATCATCCCATTCCACGACATCATCATAAGGCGACCGCCCCTGCAGGTATTAGTACTCATACAAGGGAAAATAAATGACCAAAGACAAAGGAATCTCTTACAAGCGCCTGGGCGGTCAAAGGACCCTGCATTCCCATTATGAGGACGCGTAAAGATTCATCAACAGCGCATGTGCATCTGTCGAGGTATGTACATTTGTTTGGAGAACAGATTTGAGACGAATGAAGGATGCTATTTCTTTAGTTCTGTTGATGAAATCATTAACCGCCGAACAAATATTTCTATCGACGTAGTAAGGGATGAGTTAAGATGAAGTCGTTCTGGGGTGTCATGATAGCAAACGGAAACAGTAAGACTGTGGCGGGTGCTGTGGCTGGAGTGACTTAGCTAATGCACCCTTCCGCCAATCAAAAGTGCTTTTGCCACGAACGCCAAAAAAAAATCTAGGAAAGCTCAAAGCGCGGACCCATGAGAGATTCTTTACATCGAATATTTGCCAACTCGCAATCACATCAACAAAATGGCAAATAAGCAGCCATTGAAGACGACGTTTGACGTGGATCACGTCATTCGTCCCATTTTCACAGGAGGATCAGTAGCTCTCGACAATGACGCCCGAATCCTAGCGACAGTTCTCGGTGAGGATGCAGTCTTAACAGACCCTACCAACGGCAAGCATCTGGCTCAAATTGAGGGTGTAAGAAGCGTCAACACCCCGTGTTACGAATTGCAGCTAATATGTTACAGGATGGAGAGCTCATTTCTACATTGACTTGTGAGACTATCAAAAACATATAAAAAAGCGATCATACTGACATTGACAGTGACACCATCTGGGTCGCATCTCATCATTTGCTCCCGATCTTTATCCATGAGAATCTATGCTCTGAAGCGATCCCAAGAAGATGGTACTATCGAGGCTACTCACACAAGAACAGTCAAGGCTCACTCTACTCCGGTTGTTGTGCTCGCAGTTGATCGAACCAGCACATTACTGGCTACTGGAGGAACCGATGGAGCCGTCAAGGTCTGGGATATCGTCGGCGGCTTTGTCACTCACACTTTCCGCGGGTCTTCAGTTCTTGTTTCAGCGCTTCGATTCTTTGAGGCTGCCGCTCGCTCAAATGAGACACGCAAGGGAAAGAAATCAAAGCGACAAGAGGAGTCTGACGAGGAGGAGGAGGAGGAGGAGAATGCGAGCACTATCAACTTCAGGCTTGCATGCGGTCAGCAAGATGGAAAGGTGCGCGTCTGGGATTTGCACAAGCGCAGCTGTGTAGCCAACTTGGACTCTCACGTATCCGATGTCCAGGGGCTAGATTACTCGCCTGAACAACACGCTCTAGTCACCGCAGGCAGAGACAAGACCATAACTTGGTGGGATGCTAAATCTTGGAAGATTCGCAAGGTCGTGCCTTGTCTGGAGCTTATCGAGGCAGCTGGCTTTATTGACGATGGAAACTTGACCTATTCAGCTGGTGCCAACGGTTCTCTTCGTATCTGGGACACTGATACGGGCAAGGAAGTCACTCCTCAACAGCCCGCGAAGAGTGAAGAGGAGGGCATTGTATCCGGCATCTACCGCCCTGGGTTGCCTTTCATCCTTCTCGTCCAGGTCGATCATACTCTTGCACTCTACAAGCCGCCACAGAAAGCCGATGCCACCTCTTTATCGGTACCAGAGCCCTTCCGGCGGATATCCGGAACGCACGACGACATTATCGACCTAGGATACCTACTCCCGGACCGTTCAATGGTCGCTCTGGCCACGAACTCGGAGGATGTCAGGCTTGTTTCTGTTTCTGACACGAAGGGTGAGGACGACGAGGCTGGCTGGGACTCGGAATCTAGCCTTTACTTTGGCCAAGACGTTGCGCTTCTCAAGGGCCACGATGAGATCGTCATTTCTCTGGATATCGACTGGTCAGGTCATTGGATCGCAACCGGAGCAAAGGACAACACTGCTAGACTGTGGCGTATTGATCCCGCAAATAACTCTTACACCTGCTGGGCCGTCTTCTCTGGTCACGCTGAGTCCCTGGGCGCTGTTGCACTGCCCAAGGGTGTTCCTGCGGAGTCTTCAGCAGCTCGATCCGATCCTCTCAATCACCCCCCTGCGTTCCTTATCACAGGTTCTCAAGATCAGACGGTGAAGAAGTGGGAAATCCCTCGCACACCTCAACAAAAGGGCCACAAGGGTGGTTCTCGTGCTGTCTTTACCCGAAAAGCTCACGACAAGGATATCAACGCTATTAACGTTCACCACTCTAGCCAGTTGTTCGCATCTGCATCACAAGATAAGACGGTCAAGATTTGGTCTGCGGAAGAGGGTGAAGTCCAGGGCATCCTACGTGGTCACAAGCGTGGTGTCTGGTCAGTTCAGTTCTCTCCTGCGCAGATGCCGGCCATTCAAGGCGAGGACGGTCCTGTGACTGGAAAGGGTGTCGTGCTCACTGGCAGTGGTGACAAGACCATTAAGCTTTGGAACCTTGCCAACTACACCTGTGTCAGGACTTTTGAGGGCCATTCCAACAGTGTCTTGAAGGTCGCGTGGTTAAATATGCCTGCTAGCCAGGAGCAGTCCAAGAAGCGAGTGCAATTTACCAGTGCTGGCGGTGACGGTCTTGTGAAGGTCTGGGATGCCAACTCAGGAGAAGCCGAGTGCACACTTGATAACCACGAGGACCGAGTCTGGGCTGTGACTGTTCATCCCGAAAACAACACGATCGTGTCCGGTAGTGGTGACTCTACAGTCACTTTCTGGAAGGATACATCATCCGAGACTCAAGCAGCTGCATCCCAGGCTGCACTCAAGATGATTGAGCAGGAACAGGAGCTTGAGAACCACATTCATGCTGGCTCATTCCGAGAAGCCATCACTCTTGCACTGCAGCTCAACCATCCTGGAAGACTTCTCAGTCTGTTCACTTCAGTTATCACAACAAACAACCCTGACAAGGGCAGCCTTAGCGGGTTGAAGGCTGTGGACGAGGTGTTGGGCAGCTTGTCTGATGAACAGATCTTCCTTCTTCTTTTGAGGCTACGAGACTGGAACACAAACGCGCGCACAGCACCCGTAGCACAGAGAATCCTTTGGACTCTGATCCGAAGTTATCCTGCATCCAAGTTCTCGAATCTGTCAGTCAAGGGAGCCAAGGGGCAGAAGAGCTTAAAGGACGTGTTGCACGCCATTCGAGTGTACACTGAGAGGCACTACAAGCGTACTGAGGAGTTGGTTGACGAAAGTTATCTGGTGGAATATACCCTGCAGGAGATGGACGACCTCGCGCCTGTGCTGGAAGACGATGTATTGATAAAGGAGGCGGGCGAGGATGTTGTCATGGCTGGATAGATGAGAGTTGGTTGTTTGAACTATTGCAGTTTTGGACGTGGTGTTATTTGGCTGGTTACGTGCAGTCACTTTCGCATAGTCTTTGGAGTATCAGGTCATAGATAAAATACTTGGTTTCTGATTTATGAATATTTCATCATAAATACTTGAAATTTTGTTGTATAATGGAAGCTTATCATGTGTTCCTATCTTAATAGTGTGACCTCTAGTTAAGATGAAGGTTGCCTGTGTGGGCCATGTACCTGACCTGAGCTTCAAGGCTCCACTCTTTAACTGCAATCATTCCCGCGTCTTGAATCTTTCATCTACGACGTCAAATCTCAACCAAGCTTCAGCGAACGCAAAAACAGCCATCATCGCAAAGTAATACGACGGAATAAAAAGAGGAAAGGGGAACTCAGCGTCGATACTATCATTCGCGATCGACAATGGCCAAGCGCCAGGCCTCAGAGGCCCTCGATGACCTCGTCGGCGTTGCCTCGCCAGCATCTAAGAGATCTCGAATGGGAGACATCGATTCTCCCCGAGAAAATGGCGCTTCAGATGGTCTCTCCGAAACAAACACCAATGGAAATGCGCGCGAAGATTCCGACGCTGACGACTTCGACGACCTAGAACCTGCCGCCGCAGCGCCCATACGACAATCAGCACCCACAGACGGCTACGATGATCTTTACCTCGACACCATCGACCGCAACGTGCTGGACTTCGACTTCGAGAAGCTCTGCTCCGTATCCCTCTCCAACATCAACGTCTACGCATGTCTAGTCTGTGGCAAGTACTTCCAGGGCCGCGGTCCTAAATCCCACGCCTACTTCCACTCGCTCGACGAGGACCACCACGTCTACATCAACCTCGAGACCCAGCGCGTCTACGTCCTTCCCGAGGGCTACGAGGTCAAGAGCCGCGCGCTCGACGATATTAAGTATGTGTCGGATCCGCGCTACACGAAGAAGGAGGTTATCGAGATGGATCGCGCGCGACGTACGAGCTATACGCTTGATGGAAAGGAGTATACGCCTGGGTTTGTGGGAATGAACAATATCAAGGAGAACGACTACTTCAACGTCGTTGTGCAAGCTCTTGCGCACGTGGCGCCTTTGCGGAATTATCTTCTTCTCGAGGACTTTTCGAATAAGACGGAGCTTGTCAAGCGATGTAGCATCCTCATTCGCAAGATCTGGAATCCGAGGGCGTTCAAGGCCCATGTCTCTCCCCATGAGCTTCTCCAGGAGATTTCTCTGCGCTCGAACAAGCGCTTCACTCTCACGGCGCAATCAGATCCTGTCGACTTTCTATCATGGTTCCTCAACAATCTCCATCTCGGTCTCGGTGGTAGCAAGACCAAGCCCGGCAGCTCTATGATCCAGCGCACATTCCAGGGCAAGATGAAAGTTGAGTCGCAGGCTATCACGGCTCGCGCCGATGCCAGCGATCGATTGCGATTTGAGGATGCAGACGTCAAGGTCGATATTGTGCGCTTCCTCCTCCTGACGCTCGACCTCCCTTCGGCGCCGCTTTTCCAGGACGAGCTCGAGAAGAACATCATCCCTCAAGTTCCCCTGTCGACTATCCTCACAAAATACGACGGCCAGCGCGCGCAAGAACATCACGCTCAGCGCAAGCGCTACCGACTCATGCACCCTCTTCCCCCCTTTCTCGCATTTCACGTCAAGCGCTTCTCGCAGAACAAGTTCGTATCTGAGCGCAACCCCACAATCGTCACTTTTGACGCGCGAAACCTCGACATGTCGCCCTATGTCGAGCCTAACCCCAAGGAGTGGCCTCCAGGCGAGCCTATCTGGTATGATCTCGTCGCAAACGTTATTCACGAGGCGGTCCGCGTGCGAGAGGATGTCGTTGATAGTGGCGAGGAGCGCAAGACGTGGAAGGTTCAGCTCAAGAACAAGGCGACGGGTGAATGGGTAGTATGCCAGGATCTGTACGTTGACAAGGTGCAGAGCGAGCTTCTGTATCTTGGTGAGGCGTATCTCCAGATATGGGAGAGGAGGAGAGAGCCAAAGGGCAAGGGAAAGGCAACCTCATGACGATAAACGTCATTAATAGCGCCTTCATACAAAAACAACGCAATGTAATATCACGGTTTCATGATCCAGATATCTCATTCTTGGGCGAGAAATCTCAGCCCTCAAAGCTCGCTCTGTGAATTGTAGCTCTCGCTGAAATCCGCTATTGGGCGAGCCACGCCTGGCCGCACGCAGCTAGTAATACATCATCGATAGGCGAAGTCAATTCCGTGACCTCGCCCGTCGTACCCAGCCGTTGTCCTCATACCCAGTTCATCCCAAGCCGCCTATCCGAAATCCTCATAAACACGTAATCAGCAGCCCGCATCCAGAAGAATTCTTCAACTCCGCCAACTCAAATCAAGGGTGATCGTGAAGACAAAGGAACAGAACAGGTAAAAAAGCGCAAGCCAATCAACATCGATAGGTGTAGGCCTCGGAAAGGGAAGCTCTATCGAGAATACAATACAGGGGCCGCAGGAAGTCCTGGGGGGTGAGGAAGACAGCAGCCTTTGATCCCCTACGACTGAGACTGCTCGGATGTCTGCTTTGATACTCCGCCGGCATGGCGCTTGTCATGGTGATGGTGCTGGCCAGCCTTTTCGCGGCGCTGCTCCTCGATAGCTGTCCGTTGCTGGATGCTGGAATCGTGGCTCTTGAATTCGACGCGGGTGTTGGGTGGGAAGTTGAGGACATGCTTCATGGTCTCACTGTAACGAGTCAGCTTTAGTTATATCGTCTGAGCGCATCAAAGATACCTACCGAATCTTGATGACTCGGCCACCATCTGTACGAGTCCAGATGCTCAGAATGTCCTCTCCGTTGCGCACACTAAGCACAGCACCACAAACATCATCCCCAGCGTCGGCGAATTGGTCACCGATGAGGTTGAGAATGAGGTCCTCCCAGTACCTGTCGGCCACGCCCTTCTTCATCCGCACCACCCACTTGCCACCCTTCTTGTTCACGTCGTCTTCCCATATTGGGCGAATGCCACTCTTGAAAAGGTGAAAGTCGGACACAACGGGAAGCGCGGAGGGGCGCTTTAGGTAAGAATAGATCTCCCAGAACTCCTCCGCCGTCCGTACAGTGGCGATCTCGTGTAGTGTCTTCTCGTACTCGATGAAGCCGTGGGCCTTGGAGATCGGAGGTCGGTACCAGAAGGTCCACGCATCTATCAGTGGGTGTGAGAGAGGTGCTGTGGGTGCTCCAGACTGGTTGTTCTCGGAAATCGCGGCCATGCCAGAGACCTTACCTATAGCCTTGGCTGCGTCCTTGGACGAGCCAGACTTAGACACTGCTGAGGCCATGGCTGTATCGAAAGGATTGGCCGAAGACTTTGGGGTCTTAGCCGATCCGAACGAAGCAAAGGCTCCGGAGCCTAGGCCAAAGGCACTGGAGGCGCCGCTGGTAGGTGATACTAGGCCTCCAGGTGTAGTAGGGTTGAAAGGATTCGGTTTGCTCGACGACGGGGTATCGCCGCCTTGGCGCTTGGAGAAGGAAGCATTGCGACTGAAGGAGTCACCACTGGAACCTTGACCGGGGGTTGAGAGGGAAAGCTTGCCGGTGCTAATAAGATGTTGGTCAGAGTTCCTTTGTGGTAGGTCAGAGGTTATGACTTACTTTGTGCGGCGGTTCCAGAGGTTGCTGCCAGTATCCATCAAGACTGAATGGGACAGGTTTGCCTGCAAATTAGGGTAGGGCGGGGAAGGCTGTTTTGAAGACGCCTTGGGAAATGGGGAGAGGGAAAATCGGAGAAAGCGTGTACGACGTCGATAGTGTGGTCAGAATAGGACTCGGCAGCGTGGATATCGGTTTATTGGAAAAGCGGTCGAAGTTGGTGATGTGGGCGTTGGAGGTTACACGGTCTTGATGTTGAGTGAGGGGGCGATGATCAGTAGGTTCAGAGTCAAGTGCTTAATGTAATCTTAAGATATTGTTGGACAGTTTGGGTAGAAGATGATTTCGGGGTATCGATGTGGTTCAGGCGGTGTCGAATTTGTAGGAAGAGATTTGGAAGGAATTTGAAGCTTTTGGAAGATGAAGTTGTTCGATGTTTGGGGAATTTTGGTTTGGAGAGAGTTGCGAGAGAGAAGATGGAGGCATGGAAGAAATTCTAGCAGCCCACCTCACCTGCTAAAAAAAATCCAGACAAGTCGCAAAGGCAAACGCGAGTAGAGGCTTGTAGCTTTGCCATGAATATAGCGCCAAGTATACCCGGCAGTACCTGTTCCGCAGCCTCCCGCCCGTGAGAAGCCCTGGAGGCTAGCACCCAGCTCGCTGGAAAGCCCTCCATTCCCTGCAACTGGCCGCTACAGGTTCAAAGCACGACTTGACGGGGGCCTAGCTCCACTGACTCAACCCCAGCCCCCGGGGCCAGCCAAGGGACCCATGAGAGTTCAAATGTGACCGACCCTGCGTCAGAGGCTAGGAAAAAATGACAGTGACACAATTGGAGCGCAGAGTGGTTCTGGGGAGGCTGCAGAGCCGCTCATGGTGGGAGGAGCTTCTGGAAGGATTTAATCCAACGAGATCTACGGCGAAACGAAAATAGAACGCATATATCCAACCTTTCCACGGACAATAACAAAATATTGCATTTACGAAAAATTCCTAAATCTAGGCTGATCCGCAAGTGGCTTGTCGTTAGGAATTGGTCTCATGCGAAACACCCATGATTCATATCCTCGTCACTGACGTTGATATAACCGAGCGGCGCTTGGAGGGGATCAGGCATTGATCCGTCTAATCATGAGATTCGTGGAGCGAACCTAGAATCGCCCTATGTTCAATGTAATGCCCATAATAATAAATATGTTCATCTTGTGAAAAGGCCTCGCTTGACTGATTTATTCCATTCATGAACTATGAACTTGAACTTGGCTCCGAATTTGTGAGACCAGCCAAAACCTAACATGAGACCCCTGCCCCACGAAGAAACGGATGATCATGACTGCGATCATAAGTCTCCGAAGTGAACTTCTAGCTCTGTCTTTTCAGCTGAACAGTCTTCAGTATTATCTTTATCTCAACCGATAATCAACTAAGGTATTTAGACAATTCCGATTTTTTTCAAATGAATAGTCTGGTCTTTACTTCAACCTAATCTATGGACTACCTAAGAATAGTCTATGTTTAGGCGATACGCCAACCGTCTCACTCTTTCATCATTAAATTCTCAGCGAATCAATGGTTAAAGACAAAGCCTCAACTTCAAAACATCTCGAGTCACTTCAATTGGTTCGATCTACACGCAGGAACGATTTCACAATGTGCTGGCGCCACAATTCTGTGTATATCAGTGGCTGTGAAAAAACTTGGGACAGAAGGATATTCTATTAAGATCTCAAACCTAGGTAAGATAGAAGAGTGAGATATGAAATATCCTAAGATTATGATGATTCTCTAATATCTTGATAAGCTTTTATATGAATTTAGACTAGATCCTACCAATTTTATACTATCTATCTATCTATCTACCTTTCTTTGCTTGCGTGCCTCTTGCACCCAGCCACCCACCCACACGGCCGGCCCCGCTTCGAATTCCTTATCGCATCTTATCGCCTCAATTCTCCAGAAAAAATATTCTGAAGCAGAGCTTCAACATCTCCCACCCAAATCGCAGAGGCACCAACGACATCTTCCACGCACCTCCCCTTCACCACCGTCGCAATGGGTGTCACACGAACAAAGACCGTTAAAAACAAGCATGCTGCCGCTCCCGGCGCTGCAAAATCCTCCAAGCGCTCCGCCACCGAGGGCGGCTTCACTAAATCCAAGAAGCCGAAGGGCACCCCGCCGTCCAAGGAGGTCAAGGATAAGGGTCGTGAGGCGCTTCTCAAGAAGTTCAAGAACCCCAAGAAGAAGAAGTACACGGATGAGCAGCTCGGAATTCCTACGCTCAACACAGTCACTCCCGTTGGCGTTGTGAAGCCCAAGGGCAAGAAGAAGGGCAAGGTTTTCGCCGATGATCAGGTATGGCGCTACGATTTCAATGTGCGCAGATGCAATTCTGACACGTGTGTGATTCTAGGAGAGTATGAGCACCATCATGGCCCTCGTCCAGGCTGAGAAGGATGGCCAAATTGAATCCAAGATGATTAAGCAGCGACAAATGGAGGAAATCCGCGAAGCTCGCAAGGCCGAAGCCGAGAAGAAGGACGAGGCGAGAAAGTCCAAGCTCGAGGATACCAAGGATTCTCTGAGGAAGAGGAGAAAGCGCAAGAACACCGGCGACGAGGAGGAGAACATCAAGGAGTTTGCCTCGACAGGTACCAAGGCGGCCAAGCCCAAGGGCAAGAAGCGCGTGTCGTTCGCCTAGACGGGAAAACAGTCAAAATTCATTCGGAGTTGCTGCATTGTTTGGCGCATGGAGTTTGGCAGATGGACTGAGGTTATGCCCCTCCTCTGGTGGTCCCTGGAGATTCGGCGGTACAAAAGCACAAGACAGCATTTAGATCATGGCTGCTTCCTACAGGTGCAGGTCCAATCAATTAATGAAAACAATTGAACGTATTCTGAGTCTTAGTCATTACGTGGTGATCCTATGCTGTCTTTGAGCGTATGCTATGCTGCGAGTGTCTACTGTTCCTCGTCAAAATCATCAAGCCAATCAGTTGTATAGAGCTTTTCATTTCTCACGGACCTCCTCAATCTATCCAAGTCCCGGTAACCCTGTGAGATGAGCTGGAGGGGTTCGATTGTTTCACGTCGAGGATACACGGTCAATATTTGAGTCATCTTGACCCCCAGTTTATCAGTAATGTCTCCTGTTTGATAGTTAGAATATAGTACTTTGGCGTGCGCCTCGAGTTCTGGTGAAAAACGATGCATCCAAATGTCGCTGTCCGTCATCTGAAGTGAGACATCGATGGTCGTCTCGAGCTTCACAACTAGGGCCTCTGTGGAGCGGGAAACTGCTTCCAAGGCTTCTGCCAAGTTGTCAGGTATCATATCTTGGCCGTCCTTTAGGCCACCTCGGAGAGGAAGAAGAGAGTTGTGCCCTTGTTCCCGGAATTCGTACTTGTCCATCAGCTTCCGAGCCTCTACAGACATCTTGATGTCTTAAGGGGCATCTTTCAGATCCAACAGGGTGCGCAGTGCTGGCTTCACCTTCTTCGAGGAGGTATCGTGCAGCTCATGTTGCATCTTCCGCTTCGAAGTCGACCGATTGATCTCAGAAATCTCCACAGCTGACTTATTAGTTCCAAGTTCATTGCCGGACTCAAGTTCCATTGTGACCGAAGAGGATTTAGTGCTTGGACGGCTGGGTGGAACGGTGCTGTCAGGACTGTCCTGAGGGGTGTCATGAGGAGCTGAAGGTTGAGTGGTCGTAGTTAATCGACCCCTAGAACGTGCTCTGAATGGGGCCTCTTTGACCTCAGCAAGAGACCATGGGATCTCGTCCTGTTCGTCCACGTTGTCGATAGTCGGGAATGAACCAAATCTGACACACCTGTCCGTGTTAGTTGAGAAGTTGGTGTTTAGGAGGTTCTTCGCGCGATGAATGATCTCAAGTCGCTTCTCATCAGATTGTATGAGCTCAATAATAAACCCTGGCTTGACCATGAGCTGATGCCTGCCATACATGCCGCAAAGAAGACCGTCTTTAGCTGTAAGATGCACTGTCCAGCCTTGGTTGTATGAGAACCCCATTCTGGACCCAATATGGATCACTATTTGTCCATTCCGGTGATCGATCTTGTCATGTATATTTTCCCATTCGGACAATATTTCATCTGGCAACTGTGCTACGGCAGTCAACATGTCGCTTAGCCTATCGTCGGATGGGAGCTTGTGGCACAACTCACTCGGCACCTCGGACTTCCAGTAGGGGAGGGGTCAGGATAGAAGATGAATGAAATAGAAAGATAGCAAAAATGTAATGTTGTGTGTTTGATTGTTAGCGGGGTACTTACCTGCAGGGGTCTATCATAAATATCATCAAATCTTAGGCTATATAAAAT
>JAAVTZ010000231.1:0-21278 GCA_014898835.1 Fusarium lateritium
TTTTTTTTCTATATTATTATATATTAATACTTTAATTTAAATATATATTTATTATCTTTAAATTAATTAATTATTACTTAAAGCTTTATAAATTTAAAAGAAGTACTGGTAAAATCTAAGTAGGATAGTAATAAAACTTTTAATTTCTTATTATTTAAGTTCTTATTTAAGTTTGTATAGTTTCTTAGTTTAAGGAGTTTTTAAGGAAAATAAATAATATTAAACTAAATTAGGCTGGTAGCCTTACTTAGGCATATACATAGTATGAGCTAGACTACAGCTAATATCTCAAAGTTTATATACTTATTACCCCGCCTCTGATATTTTCTATCATAGCTAACCATACCCTTAAATTAACAATCTTAGAACAATTCGTCATATTATAATGCCAATCCGACTACGGAAACACAATCACTACGCCTTGGTAATCGTGTTTGCTTTGAGCTTCGAGATGAGCGCCTTCCGATACATGCTCGATCTAGAACACCCTCGCTTACCTACAACATATAGTGACTCAAACATTTATTTACTTGGCGAGGTTTCAGACCATGACATTGTGCTCGCATGTCTCCCTGGCCAGCAGGGTGAAGGAGCAGCTGCGGTCGTACCCACCAATTTGTCTCGCACATTTCCATCTATCAAGGCGATTCTCCACCTCTACTTAGGGGTGCTGTCCAGGTGATGCAATCAGCTCATCTTATCAAGGACAACAAGATTGAAGAATTTGTGACCGATATGCTGAAACAGGGCCAGCGCCTATCGAAATACCAACGCCCCCCAGAATATTCCGATATTCTGTTTCGAGACGATTGTCCACATATCACGGGTGCGACTTGTGAGCAATGTGACTTGTCCAGGACTATTGGTAGGCCACAAGGTGAGGTATTAGGGTCGGCTGTTCACCATGGTCTGATTGCTTCTGGCGATAGTATGATGAGGTCCTCGAATAAGAGGGTTGAAATTGCCACGAACTTGGGAAACATCCTTTGTTTCGAGATGGACGCCGCCGGTCTCATGACAGAATTCCCCTGTATCGTCATCCGTGGCATAGCCGATTATGCTAGAACGACGAGTGGCAGCATTATGCCGCCGCCGCTGCTGCTGCAACTACGAAGGAACTACTCTCGTATTTTCAGTCCAAGCACCCATCAGAGGCGTCAGCTACGTCTCCAAGCACAACTGAGTCTGGAAGCAGCGGAACAGAGGTTATAAACTCCACATTCATAGGCCGAGGAATTCACTTCTCAGGATCCGGCAACATGTCTTTTGAGGATGTGTCTATCAGTCAAGATCTCATAAGGTTTGGAAAGCTATATCAAGCTTTCAGCAATGCTAGAAACCCTTTAGAATAGATAGCTTCCATCAAGCTTAGAAAAAGTACGGTGTAATGAGATATCTTTACGGCAACTCTCAAGGTTTACAGTTAGATGAAGTATGAAAGTGACTCAGGGAGGTAGACAAGGTTTCTGTGTGATCATATTGCCTGCTGGAGTTGTTTGGGGCATCTGTTGATTGATCTATAATAACACAGTATCTAGGGTTCCTCAACAGTTCATCATCCTAGACAGTTGCCAGACACGTATCGTTGCCTCAACCGTAAGAATGGTAGGTTCATGCGGGCCAAAAACGCCCAACTCAATCACTCCAAATCAACCATTTAGTTAGACGGCTTGACAGTGCCGCCACATGAGGCTTGACACTCTCGCAACACCTTGTTGTTGCATACAATTATGTTCTGGATACGACCTCCGCAGGATGGTGTTCGTCCGTTGTAGCATGCAGTGGCATCGGCATATCCGTAGCAATCTCCACGTGCTTGGATTTGGCTATCGCTGGAGCCTCCATGGGCAAGGCCGACAGTAGCCAAAGCGACAATGGCGGTGAAAAGGTTCTAAAGTGTGTCAGTACAGCCTAGCTATAAGTGCAGTATATAGCCTACTGTTGAGCACACCATTGTGCTGGCTAAGCTTATTTTCGATAGGTAAGTGATAGTTTGATGAGAAGATGCGAAATTCAGGATCTCATCGCGCTATATATACCACAGAATCGCGGGTGTTACGGCTACTTTTACGTTTTTGTTATGTAAAACTCCGTAAAACCACTCTTGGAACGGCAGTAAACAGCCGATTGATAAGATTTCATTCACAGATTGATAAGATGCTCGTTATCAAAATTTTCCGAGGCCCTGTGGAGCACGGAAACTATATTCCACCTGTCAGAATTATCGTTGTAGATTTCTAGTTGGGTAACGTGCCCTGACACGCCTGGACTGCGTGAAAAATTCTGATCTCGTATTCTGGCTTGTTAAGTTGCTTGACGTTTATAGTACCTGCTGAGTGTCCACTCCCATCGACACACATTTCTACCTCACATCAAACAATTAAGTAGCAAGAACTCAGTATCAGTAACAAGGGGGGCGCCAGAACGTTATCTTATCTCATTCTAGCTTTCAGTAAGGTATGGACGGGTTTCCTTGGCCTGATCTACAACTAAGCTGAGCCCGTGTACGTCAAGGAATATCCCCAGGTTCTGCTTGATTACACTATCAGCCAGAACGGCGATGTATGATACTTTTACGGCCCGCTTGTTGCCAGACCTAGTCCGGGATTCCATTTAAAGAGAGACCTTTTTAATTTGTAGTTTGTGTTCCATCAGTGGTGCAGGACCAATGGCACGACAAGCCTTTGTTGAGGAGAGCTATTTATCTTATCTATATCGTATCTTATCTGAAGCCTCGAGCCAGTAACGTTTGACTTTGCACCAACCGTAGATAACCGCTTTTCCCTTTAATACCGAGATTAAGCGCAAGTTATGACCAATCAAAAAGTCCGGAGGGACATCGAAAACAAACGTGAGATTATTCACGGATCCATTTCTGAACTTCGGGGCAGGAATATAGCTCTTTGCGTTTTGTAGTTTCTGATCACGTTCGTCGTTGCTTATTATAGCTTGCTTGTTTAGCTGACTGCTTGTCCTGCATTCTGCATCTACCCGCATAAAAAAGTCCCCTTATGCCTCTTAACGGGAGCCTCGACAGCACGTCGATCTATATCAGTCTTAAATCACGCCCGAAACCTGGAGAATATGTGAGTTCAGCGTACTGAAATCACAAGCTTTGTATCATAGACTGATTTGCGAGGCACTGGGGTCTCATACTCTCGAATTCCGATGATAAGCCTGTACTCCACCATGCGACCAACATTAAGGGACCTTCGGTCTATGAAACGCTGCAAGACGATCCCGCCCATTCAATATCATTAATTGCCTTGATACGAGTGGCTTATGTGGAGAGTCGCTCACTTGCAAAAGAAATCATCCAGAGAATCCCGGCAGACGGCAGTCCTTCTCGGCGAACAGGAGAGCCTTTACTTGTCGCATCTGGATCAAGGATGCTCTTATGGCACTTTATGACGATGGCATAATTCGACTTCCTGCTGATATTGGTATGTGCACTATAGTTATCAAGGTTTCTTCAATGATACTGGTCGCGAGCACTGACAATCTGTACTAGATACGATTGAAAGCAAAGCTATAGAGTATGGACTTGTTTTTGCCCCTATTAGTGAAGCAGGTGATGGCCCTACGGTTATCAACAATGCCTTTAAAACTTGACGATTCTGTATAGTCCAGATTTCACACCTAATATGCAAGTCAACTATGATTCCAGACGAAAACCCAACTACAGTCAACAGACACGGCAAGCGGCAACGCAACCTAGTATCCCGATGTCATTTGAAACATGCAGTCAGAACGATAGAAGTTCTGTTCGCAGTTTAGACTTTCAGAATCGAGTTGATGCAGATTTAATCTCTTTTCTTAAGGGGCCAGTCCGATTGAGAAGTATACTATCTCAGCTCCTTCAATTTACCATGAGAAGGTACGCATATGGATTTACAACACAAACTTCGTGGGGAAAATTCCTCCAGGAGTTTACAACCCGCTGTAGTTACTTTTCACGTCTATTGTCCTGTGACGAAAACATACTAAATTTCTGTGGCGTTTTGTTGAACGGGGTCGTCATTGGCCTCACTTGATAACTGGACTCTGAGGTCATGAATATTAGCAAGGTTTCTGCGCCATGCGCTTTTGCCAGTATCATAATAGCTCCATTTCATATTGATTGGTTGCCTCATAGTCGCACCTACCTCATTTTCGATTGGGTTGTTTTTATGCTTAATTATATTCGCAATTTCCGAACTGCCAATTGATCCATCCATCGACTCCCGTCCCGATGAGTATGACTAGCTCTGAGGCTTTGAGGGTCCTTTTGGTCGCCACCTTCGATTTTATCGACTACTATCCTTCACTTTTCCCCCAGGCATGCACAAAGATGGATATCGAGTCACTGTGGGTGCAAGCAAAAAAATCGAGCTCAATGACGTAGCAGGTGACGTTGCTGATTCGTGTCCATGACGCTCTCTTTAGAAAATCCCACGGTACTCAACCTTTCCCAGATACTGACTCAAAATCTATTACCACATTCACATCAACTATCAGAGCCAAACAGATAGAATGACCAATAAGACAGCTGTTGTAAGCGGTGGTGCCAGGGGTATTGGACGCACCCTTGCGCGTTATTTCCTCGAGAAGGACTATCGCGTTTTCATCCTCGACATTGATGAACAAGAACTCACACACACGACATGCACCCACCTCAAGTCCTATTATGACCGCAATGCCGTCAGCTCGGCTATTTGCAATTTACGCGACACTGACGAGATCCATGAAAAGATCCAGGAAGCAGCCAAGTTCTTGGGTGGTCACATCGACGTGTTGATCAACAATGGAGGCATTGCGGCTCCCCATTGGAAAGACGGAAAGAACATGTTGGACCGAGAGACCCTTACTCAATGGCGGGCATATCTGGAGACGAACCTCACTGCACCGTTTGCCGTATCACAAGCATGTATCCCGTTTATGAAAAATGAGAAAGACACGGATCCCGTTACCGAGGATCACCACAGCACCGCAGGTCCTTGTATCATCAACATCGGCTCTTTTCGCGCAAAACAGAGCGACCCTAACCAGGAGGGATACGCATCTGCAAAAGCTGGCCTGCTGGGTCTGACACACAGCATGGCTGTGAGTCTAAAGCCATACGGCATCCGCGTGAATCTGGTTGCCCCTGGTCGGATCAAGGTCGATCACGAGTGCAAGGACGGCGATGAGAACAATGTTGAGTGGGCGCATTTGAATGAAGATAAGGATGTTGAGGATCATCTTACCAATCGGGCTGGAAGACCTTTGGATATTGCCCAAGCCGTAGAGTATATGGTTAACGCTGGATTTGTGACAGGTCAGGATATCATTGTTGATGGAGGCGCGGTAATGATAAAGTAGATTACTTTTCAAATAGAATAAAGTAACTCTATATCTTGTCTTTCGAGTAACGAGCATCAGGCGTGGGGTAGTCACTCTAAAATGGCTATAGCAGTATTATCTTCACTAATTCGAAAAGTTTGGTCATAATTGTTATGTATATTTCTGTTTTGTGTAGTGGAGAGGTATAAGTATTAGGCCTTAAGCTAAAAACATAACTTCAAGTCAAGAGGAGATTTTTCTCTGACGTTGGTTCCGTTGATATCCCAAATCCGTACGTAGACTCAAAAATGTTGCTGATATCGCTTTAGTCAACGCCACCCTCGTCTGTTGGGGGCGTCTCCTGCTTAGTTGTAGTTGCAGGTGCAGTTGTGGGCTGTCGTAGGCCGCCGAAAGTGGGCAGCAGTCGGTGTGTTCCGGTGATTGGCATGGGCTTCAAGATTTGGGCCTTGTTACTGTTTTCTGGGTTAGCATTGTTCATGTTTATGGTTGGCTGAAAACTTACGCCTTCTCTTGCTCTTCCTTTTGGCGTTGCTCTTCCTTTTGGCGCTGCTCTTCCTTCTGTTGCTTGCGGTAGGCCTTTCGTAGAGCTTGACGAGCCTTCTCCTTCTCCTTCTCTAGCTTTTCCTTCTTTTCCCTCTCCTGTTTCTCAAGCTTGTCCAGCTTCTCTTGCTTCTCGATCTTTTCTTGCTTTTCTCGCTCCTCTCGCTCCTTCTCCTTCTTTTCCTTCTCTAGTTGCTTCTCCTTTCTAGCTGCCTCCCTCCTCTCCTTCTCTTCCTTCCTCTCCTTATCTCTCCTCTCTTTTTCTCTTCTCTCTTTATCTCTCTTCTCTTTCTCCTTTCGTTCCTTATCTCTCCTCTCCTTCTCAGCTATCTCCTTCTTCTCTCTTTCCTCTTTCTCCTTCCTTTCTTTCTCCTCTTTCTCTTTCTTCTCCTTCTCTCTTAGCTCCCTCTCCCTCTCCTTCTCCTTTTCCCTCTCTTCTGCTGCTTTTCTCTTCTCCTCTTTAAGCTTCTCCTTCATAGCTGCTAGGGCTGAACGTGAAGCCTCCTCTTCCATCTGTTGTTTCTTTTGACTGTCTTCTTCTAATCGGGCTTTATCCCGCTTGTAACGCGCCTCTTTGTCTGTACGCTCGGGATCGCTGGCCTTTGGGGGAACAGGAGTGGCGGTCGCATCTCGTTCTCTGCGGCGTTCTGCCCTTCGGGCCTCCCGGCGCTCATCTGCGTGCTTCCTATCTTCCTCAGGGGTTCGATGACTATCCCTTCGTGGAAGTCGTGAAGACTCTCTACTTCTGTGGTGTTCTCTTCCGCTCTCCCTCGGCGGATACCTATTCTCTTTCTCTGTCTGCTCGGGAGAAGCCATACTCTTGTGTCGACTTCGACGTTCTCTCCGAGCCTCCCGGTCTTCTGCTCTTCGCTTTTCATCCTCGGGTTGTGGGTAGCTATCCTTTCGGAAAGCTCGCAAAGACAATCTGGTACCATCGGGTCCCTTTGCACTCCTTCCTTGAGGATTGCCGATTTCTGTCTCTGTATAGGCAGGAGGTGGGGTTGGCTCTCTATGTCGACTTCGACGTTCTCTTCGAGCTCTCCGCTCTTCTCGCTCCTCCTTTGCTAGTTTGTCGTCTTCAGGACCTGCAGCAGCCTTCCGTGCGGCCCGTCTGGCCTCTCTAGCCTCCTTGAAATCTCTGTCCTCAGACTTATGTCCTTCCTGCTCTCCCTCACGTCTGTGTCGTCTATGTCGCCTTTCACGGCTCTTATCTCGAGCATGGCTTTCGCCTCTGTCGCCTTCTTCATATCGACGCCGACGTTCGGCTCTCCGAGCATCACGCTCCTCTCTTGTCTCCTCCCTTGGCTCATCCTTGCGGTGACCCCTGCGGCGTTGATGACTAGATTTAGACTCACTTCGTAGTGACCGTGAATCCTCTTGTTCGATTAGATCATCTTTGATACGCCACCCCCACCACGAGGACCGGCGACCATCTCCTGTGAGACGCATGTCTTTGTCTGGACTCTTAGGGTCTTCGCTTTGTATAGGTGTAGGCCTAGGCCTTCTTGTGGGCTTGGGTGTGGCCCGACCTGGTGCCTTGCCAATGTGTTGATTGTAATCAAGGGTATTTTGGGAGATGACGCTGTCAGAGGAGTCACTGTCTGAAGAATCATCTGTGAAGACTTCCCAGTCTGACACGTCACGAGCGGGAGCGTCGGGTTTGGCGGCGCCTACTTTCACAGCCCCTTGGACTTGTCCAGCGCCTTGGCGGGGCATATCCTGTATATGTGTGTGAGTTTCACTGGCAAAAGGAATTGTGCTAGGGGGTTTACCAAGGTATAGTAGGTAGCTCAAGGGCAAGAGACGGATAGTGGATAGTGCAGAGTTTGGAGGAATTGACGGAATAGACGGGATAGACGCAGACGCGGACGCGGTTCGTGTTGACCCCTGAGGTTTGTTTTGGATTCCGATTTAACGCGAAATTACTCATTTAACTGTGGGGCGCTTGTCTAATTGTCTACCACCTATATCGTCACCATTAATTTCTTGACGTTCCAGCCACGAGGCAGATATCATTCGAAATTTGAGGCTTCCAGTGAAACAACTCTGAGTGATTAAGGTTCTGAGTGATGAAGGCCTGTCCAGTATTTAAGTTGAGGGGATAGTTGATGAAAATTTAACGAAATAGCGGTGAAGCTGGGGCTTGAGTGACGTGTGACTTTGCTGTGGCTAATGTCGTGGCTAACAATGGAGATGAGATTGTTTGCTCCACCATAATTTCATACATCCTTGTCACCAACGCGTCCTACGCCTCCTCTCGGCCGAATGCACAACACCAGGCCTTCCATGTCAAGTGCTGGCTTAAATCCAGCTGCGGATAAGCTCTGCAGCATTAGCGACGTACCATTGGTTCGATTCCAAAACCGTAGTTCACGATCCTCCAGGTGACTTTGATCAGGTGTCGATAAAAAACAAGTTGAGGGTGTTCCAAGATGGTGGGAGGTTGCAACCCCAAAGGAAATGAGCAATCAAGCAAGGTTCCGAAAAAGCCGCAAACTCCCGAGCCAAGACAATCACATGAACCAACTGGAAGACGTCACGTGGCAAATGAGTCACATAGATGACTACCCTGTATTCATGGATTATTATTTATCCGTTGTTGGTCAATCCTTTACACCCTCATCTTGTACAGGACAGATATGGGTAAAGGTTGTTTCTTTGTAATTAAGACTCGAATGCTAGCTTCAACTTCTTAATCGATGTTATCCCCAATAGTCTTCCTCTAGGTAGCCAGGTGTTATCACCGTGAACTTTCAATAGTGGCCATTCCAAAAAGCATGGACAGTGTCGCTCAGAGTTGGTCTTCGGAATTCGAAGAAAAAGTAAACAATAACTACCCAGCAACGCATGATATTGGACGCAATATGCAAGCATATTTGATAACATAGTTCAATTTGCCACCCTCGTGTCTCAGTTTAATAATCTCCTGTTTCACGGTTTGCGCCACTGGGGGTTCAGCGAAGCTCGAGAAAAGCCGCAGGGTAGGTGAATGTTAGTAGCCGTTCAAGCCAAGACTGGTGGGTAGTCTTTCTCAAATATTTGCAGGATTCGATAAGCCACTCTGGGGCACTCTAGATTTCAAGTGGTCACACGGACACCAAGGCAGTGATTCATCTATAGATATGTTCCCATGACACTAGATAGTGCGTTGATTGTCTCAATTACCATCGAGACTCTCTCGTCGAACGATCAGCCGGTACCTCTTCCGTGAACCATGCGGTCTTTTGCTGTGCTTGTTTAACTTGGTGAGGTCTCATCATGCCGACACCTTCTCTAGTAGGAGAAAAATTCAACCAATTTTTCCCTAATTATCGAATGTTGACTTGTTGAAATTGACCATTTTAGGTCTGTAGGTTGTGCTGAGTGATTTGTTGATGAGGGGTCCATTTGAACCGTCACATGCCCACGGTTTTTTATAGCGAACCAACCGCTTAGGCCTACAACACCAAGCTGGACTTGATTTAGCTCTATAATCCACGTTCGATATCCTCACCTGAGCACCCTACCTTGGAGGCCTTGTGAAGGCGACAATCTGGGGTTCAGAAAGTTTAACGTCAACATAAAGCTGCCACGGAATCATACACAGTTTGATTTAAGCCTCATTTCAAGCATGCCTCGTTATCTCACATTCTGATGTACGTAAACTGTCATGAAACTAGGTCTTTGAATTATCGGAAGGTGAATAAAGGTATGGTTGCAGCCAGCCGAGTAAGGACTGTCTCCGAGACTTGAACTAGATAGTGTTCGCTCACAGCATCACCAGGCACCACCGCAAGATCTATTCAAGGGCATGGTCTAGGGGCTATTATATGACTTCAACGGCAATTTACAACTAGCTCTCGAACTTATAACGATACACAGGACAATTATCAACGTTCAAAGGCAAGTCAGATAACATTTATGCTAGTCTAGTAGGTCGAAGAGAAAGTGTTAAGTATTGTAAAAGATCCAAAGTAAAGCTCAGGAGAACCGAAGATCCTGACCCAGCATACACTGTCCCAAGCTGAGACCACCTGAAATCTATCGCGGCACTGGCCTCATATATTACGCCGCTTCATAGCTAGATGTTAGAAGCTCCAAGAAATAGTTGACTGCATTCAGGTTGTAGTGATTAAGAGGCTGGGGGCTATTGACACCAATAGTCTCAAAAGAACATCCAGAGCTAAGGGTCTTTGAGGAACCAGAACTAGCATTGAATGCACTTGCGAAGCGCTCATCAATCCACGTCAACCATAGCTGCTGAGTGGCGTACAGAACCGGGAAATGGTTGGATCCTTTGACTTGGACGTAGTGAAGACCACGGTCGCCGAAATCCTCACACGTACGATTCACGTTCTTGGAGGTCAAAGCTGGTACAACTGCCTGGTCAGCGGTACCCTGGAGGACCAACATTGGTCCCTCGAAATCCTTTCCGCCAACACTCGTAAGATTCGCAAATTGATTAGCGGCGGTCGAATTCAGGAAGTCGTCCTTGAGAAGAGACAGGCCAGGCTTGCTAGCCATGAGGTCTTGAAACAATTGCGAGAATCCCGAGTTGCAGCTTGAGATATTACTCAGCAGCCCGTCGAAAGCCAGGCCCTCAGGAGTTAAGATGTCCGAGAGTGGGACATGAGGATAAATGCTGTTAACTGCTTGGGCAATCTCAAGGAGCGGTGTGTCGATGTTATAAATCTGAGATTGTTCGATAGCGTTCGTGATAGGAGCAGCAGCAATAGCGCCCAGATAACCAGGGACTTGAGCCTCAGGTTGATTCTGAGCAGCAGCCCAAGAAGCAGCCCCACCTTGAGAATGACCGAAAACGACAAACTCCTCGGTCAACTCCTCAGGAAAGGCCGCATGAGCCGCTCCAGCTGCGTACAAGACGTCGTATCCTGTCGAAGGAGATGCGATATACTGATGAACGATGTCATTGCCCTCGAGGTCCTTGGCTACACCCAAGCCCGCAAAGTCAGAAGCAACTACAGCGTATCCTGCAAGAGCGAGCTCATAAGGTGCGCCATACTGATAGAAGAGATTCCTCATATGCGAGGGGGCACATTCAGCATAGACACCCGAAGTTCCGTGCGCCCAGGAAACAAGAGGTGCAGCTTTGGCAGCATTACGGTTGAGGTAGGGCCATAGGATGTAGGCCGACACAGGGACCAGAGTTCCGTTGAGAGTCTTGGATTGATAGATGAATCGAGATAAAGCGACTGCTGGCGGAAGTGTGTAGTTTGCAGTATCAGTGAAGTGCTCGACTTTGAGAATAGATCCTGGTTTGGCAGTGCTGGTATTAGAGGGGAGGTCTGTGTAGAAGGGATCTTGCAAGACGGATCCGGTGGCCCAGTTGGTTTGTTCGAAGCGGACTGCGATTTCAAGGTTGCTGGCGATGGTCTTGGAGAGATTGAGTGAAGAAATTTGGTGTTCGGCCAACTCAAACTGCGAGGCAAAGGTGTCTGTCTGGGCTTTGAGCTGTTGAACATGGGGTGCTTGGCCATTTACAGCTACCACGATGGAAGCCGCAGCAATGAAGAAGAGTTTCATGGTTAGGAATGATGGGAAGATAGATGTAGATTGTGTTGTTCTGTTTCATCTTTGGAGACTGCGAGTACATATATATATACGGGAAAGGATTTGCTATATTTCAAATCATTGTAATACTTTGCGCAGCTGCGTCGCTATTCTGAGAAACACCAAAGCCTGAAAATCTCCGAAACTAAGCCTTACTACTAACTCCAGTGCTACAATTAGGGCTGACTTACCCATGTTTGATGGCACCGGTGGAACGGTGGCATTGGTCTGGCCCACATAGTCCACGATGGGTTCATCTTGAGATACCAAAAGAGGTAAAATTGGTGGCTTCATCGCCACACTGAACTCTTGATTCGGCTGCTTGAGACTAGATTGGCCCATTATCGCCGAGGGTTTCGCTAATCAGCCTCGACGCTGATTAGGTCAAGACCAGCAATTACTCGGCGATCTCTACTGAGCTCGGCGAAAATGACATGTGTAAGCACTAACAAAGCCACCACTGTCTAGTTGGTTTAAAAGATGCCGTTCTATCCTGTCTAATTATCGCCGAAGATTTCACCACCGAACGAGCTTCAATAAATTACCGAGTAATTGAAGATCACCGAGATGATGCATCAACACCGCCGGAAGCATAGGAACCCGAGGTCGCAGACGTCATGCATCACTTGTCATCAGAGAAAAGTCAAATGCAATACTGGCGAGCCTTGCGACCAGTGTATTAAACGTGGCCGAGCCACTCAATGCGTGTACAAACACGCGAGAGCTCCGGTGGACTTCCTCTCGGGTGAAGTTCAGCAATCCACGTCGTACCAGGATGCATTACAACCTGCATCTCATCATGAGAGGGACGTCCTATCACTCCCCATACCATCGGCAGACACTATTCCAGCAGCAGACAAGCAGGGGACTTCAGAAGTAACTCAGCGATCTGAGCCGACACTTCCAACGCATGATTGGACACGTGGTGATAATTTGCGCGGCAGAAGTCATTCTTCATGGGCCCTGAATTTGGTACGGCTTGATGACTGTGCCTTTTCCAACAATCGCTAATACAGTCATCTAGTTCAAACCCCTTACTGCTCTCCTCGGCGATGTTAATCCACAGAGCGCATGGCGTAAAGACGGCATCTCGCTTCTCGACGTTGTCTACCAAGAATGGAGACGGAAGAAGCTTCAATCGAGAGACTCCATGGTCCCCGACAAACTCTCCGAAGAACTCCCCCGGGCTGACATTGTCCGAGCCCTTGTCAAGAGATACTTTGAAACACTCCACACCATATTTCCTGTCCTGGATCAAGTTTCTTTTACGAAAGACGTGGACTCCCTGCTCACGGATCTATCCAACGCACCCTTCTACCTGCTTGTACAAGTGATGCTTGTCCTCGCTCTCGCCAATGGAACCTATCCACCAAATCAAGCACTGATTCCTCAGTCAAGGGCATTTGTGTGGATTGACTTGGCATCGTCTGTGCCTACGACCGCTCTCGAGTTGGACGAGTGCAGTATTGATACACTTCGTGTGATTGCTCTGCTAAACACGGCAAAACAAGCGCTCAAGTTGAACGAGACGGCCGACTATGTTTATTCTGGCGCTGGTGTCCGGTTTGCCATGATGCTGGGCCTAAATCGCACCGACCTCGCCGATAAAGAACTGGCTTGCATATGGGACACGGTCCGAGAACTAGATCTTCACGCGAGTCTTGCCTGTGGTGCTGCTCCGACTATGGCACCTCAGAAGGAGCTGGACAATCCAACATCACTTCCGACCAACCAAGGGGACGATCCAAGTCTGGAGGGCAACCTTTCAACCGAGGCTTTACTTGGAATACTCAGAGAGTCACGGGCCACCAGAGTCAAAATTGCCATCCTCATCAACACTGAACAACAACTCGAGTTTCAAGACGTGATTGACCTAAGTCAAAAGCTCGCAAGCGAAATGGCGCCCGTCTCCAGCAACATAAATATTCCTGAGCAACAGCAGAGCTTTGCCTGCAAATACGTCTCGTTCGTGTATCAAAAATCCTTAGCAACTCTCCATCGACCCTTTGCAACCTTTCGCGACCCGGCATTTTACCTATCACGAGAGATAACGAGAAACCAGGCACAGAGTCACTACCGTCAAGTATGTGCAGCCTTCTGCGATGGTGGAAGCGGGGATCCATTTGCTGCTTTGATAGCTGGTAATGGGACAATGTTTCGCATTCAAGCCATCCAGTCAGCGCTATGGCTATCCTTTGAGCTCTACCGCGAGGATGACTACGACATGTATGTCCCGGGTGTTTCTGGAACAAGAGGAGCAGACAAAGCAACGATCGAGGCTTTGTTGCGTGAAGGCATTGTCTTTGCAGAAAAGGCGATCCGGACACATGAGCTTGCTGGGGCGGCATTTCTCGTGCCATCTCTAGTTTTGCATCATCGCGTGGCCGTACAACAGGGGCTGCTACCAGAATCTCAGCAATATCATGACATGATGAGCGATGCTGGCAAGAGGTTGAAAGATCAGCTCACCAATATCTTGACTTCAAATTGAGACATCGGATGACTCTTGGTATGGCATAGACTATTATCTCTGAGATGAACCGCTCTGAAGAATCTGACTTCACGATATTGCTAGATCAGGATATCCATATCGTAGACAATAAAATTATACACTGTATTCGCTTATGATTATTTGATGGCAATCGCCTCCCATTGATTTAGATTAAATCTGCACTGATCGAATGATTCCTTGTTGATTGCCAGGCTAGATAAGTAAATAGCCGAGTCAATCATAGCCTTCATACACTCAATATCTCGAAAAATAGACCAAGACCACGCATCTACAAGACACATTTTTTTTGTGTTTTTTTAACTGTCTGATACCTTCAACCTTGAAGAACTGATCCACTTAGTTACGTGATTTATGGCAAGAACCCTGACGAGGCAGACTCTGTTCAGGGCTGAATCATGTAGTAATCGCAGTTAACAAATAAAGGCAACCGTCTGTGTAGATTTGCTAAGGGTAGCTTTTGAGTTTTGTACATGGAATGTTGATTTGGAGACCACTTTTCAAGACTGGAGGCGAGGTACATTTGAAGATGCGACCAGTACAAGTTGGGTAGCGCTGATGTGCGTATAGAGCACAGCATAATATGAGCATGCAGTGCACAAGATGCATAAATGCAGCGGACGACGGCGCCCAACCTTTTTGGGGGCTCCGCTTCTGCTCCCCGCAGACAGTCACTATTCCTCAATAGGCACTTCCGGGAAACCCCAACCACCCACCTTGTTTTTTCCCAGCCATCACCAGCAATGTCACTAATATCTCATCTCTATCTTTAAGCGAGGGAACGAAATTTGCACTGTAGATACTTGTACTCTTCTGCCGAGATTGAGGCTGTAGGCCGAAGCACTGCATGATTTTGGCCTGTTCTTTTGAGTGAGGTTGGTGGACACGCGATTGGTTCATCGGATGTGGCTGCGTTGACCCACGCGTGTTCCCACCTTAGCAGTTGAGTTAGTGTCAATGTACCTCCGCGGCGGATCATCCCGTGCAAATACGTAGCTTCTAGCGGAGCTGTCGGCAGGCGGCCCTCGATATTGTTCTGCATCCAATCCGACAACGTGACGTGAATTTCTGTTTCTAATCACGCTTTAACCAACACATCTCAAGTACACGAGTAATCTAGCAGTAGCAAGAATTAAAAGAACTCATAAGCTAGCTAAAATTAAACCACTTCTTGTATTCTTTCCGAGACTCATGATGAATTTCCAAGATAAGTCGTTAAGATGCATTATAGTATAGGGTACCTGCTAGCCGACGTCTCAGTAAAGCCGAGGGTTAGCCTTGCTGGATGGGGTAGGCGTCCTTATGTTTCGCGTCATCTTCGCGTTCTTGATGCTATACACGCGTCCAAAGGTCCCAACTCCATATCATGCCTTTTCAAGGTCTCTGGTACCGACTTGGCCAGTATAGCTTAACTCTTAAAGTAGAATTTGGTAGATGAGATATGCCGAGTTCCGCGTATGATGATTTCGCTGACCCTTTACATGATTTCTGGTACGGATTGCATCAATCAAATATCAGAAATGAAGGTGTCGTTGCGGCGCCACCTTACTGCATATCATGTGGCTTGATCCTTCAAGTATGGCATCGCTTTGGCAATGTGAAGCTGACACAAGTCTTGATGATGTCGCTTTAGGCGATCGATACCCTGAGCACAAGACAACCGGAACTACCAGTTTACTCTAATAAAGAAAGAACAATGTTGTCGTAGCGGAGTGTAGTTTCTTGCCAACGGCCCAGCAGGTCAATATTAATAGAGCCCCTCATTGATCTTAATGCTTATTAATTATTTTCGTATACGGAGTAGCTCAACATCTATTCGAGAGTCTTAGGTCAGCACTAGACCAAGTAGACGCTGATCCTACGGAGTTCGGGCTTACCAAATTGACTATATATGGAGTATTGCCAAATTTCGGAACCATATTTCAGTAGTCCCTGCATTTTCTCATAACTGCCTACTCCACTTCTTTGGCCACACCTTTACCACTCAGGTTCATCAACAGTCTACTTCGTGTACTCTCAAATCCAACATGTCTACTAAGCAGAAGCCCTGGCTCCTCGTCTGCGCCTCGCCAGCGGCAGGCCACACAAATCCCGTGGTCAATATTGCTAGGGAACTTGCTCAACGTGGCTACGAGGTAGCATTCATTTCCGGCGAACAGTTTAAAGACGCTTTTCACAATGTTGGAGCCAAATCATATGGGGTTGTACCCTCTATTGATGAAGCACTCCTCGCGGAGCGACTCAACATCCCTGTAGGCATCGAGCGACTGCAGTTCGATATGAGGAAATTCTTCCTCAGCCCAATCGAATCAAGAAAACAAGCGCTGTACAAGGCATTAGAGAAAATGCGCGAGCAGGCTCCAACACGCGAGATTGTGGTGGTTACTGAGTCGTGGTACATGGGTACTCTTCCTCTCTACTTTGGAGCTGCACTTCCAAATGGATTCAGTCAACGCCCCCGGATAGTCAACATCCACGCCGCACCATATATGGTAACAAGCATTGATGCGGCTCCTTTCGGCCTGGCTCTTCCGCCGGATTCCTCAGAACAAGGTCGAGTCCGTAACCAGTCGCTCCATCAAGAGATGTTGAACGGACCTTGGAAAGAACTCATCGCGGAGCAAGGCGACATTCTCGCTGCTCTGGGCGCAACCGACTATAAGCCAGCTATGCTTTTCGATGTTTGGACAACTTCGCATGATGTGACGCTGCAAATGTGTCCTCCTAGCCTTGAATATCCCCTATCCGACGTTCACCCCAAGATCAAGTTCGTCGGCGCTTTGGGACCGAGGCCGGCGCAGGATAGCACGAGTCTTCCTACCTTCTGGGACGAAGTTACCCGTGGGGATAGAAAGATCGTCGTCGTTACCCAAGGTACCGTCAACGAGGACTTCAACCAGCTCATCATCCCAACATTTGAGGCTTTGGCTGATCGGGATGACGTACTGGTTGTGGCCATCCTCGGCACAAAGGGCGCCAAAATTGAAGAGAGTGTCAAAATCCCATCAAATGCTCGTGTTGTTGACTATCTTCGCTACGATACAATTCTTGCTTTCGCATCTGTCTTTGTCACGAATGCAGGCTACGGTGGCTTCATCCACGGCGTGGTCAATGGCGTACCGATGGTACTAGGAGGCGGGTCAGAGGATAAGCCTGAAGTTGCGAACCGAGGTGAATTTGCTGGAGTTGGTATCAATCTCAAAACAGACAGCCCGTCGCGAGAGCAAGTTGCTGAAGCAGTCGGAAAGGTTTTGACGGATTCCAGCTTCAAGAGTCGAGTGATGGGAATCAAGAAGGAGAATGAGGATATGAGTGCAATGGACAGGGTTGAGGAAGCGATTGCAGAATAATGATCAGTAATTCCGACTAGAGTAGGGCAGACCTTGAACTAGAGGATCATAGCACTGAGTCATACAGCAGCTTCGAGTGACTCGACCTGGGGAATACTGATGACTTTCTAACATGAGCATTGGGAGATTCGCTTAATATGAAATCATGACAAATTGAGCTAGCTGGTAAAGCCCTTACGTGTAACGCTATGAAGTGATGGGCGGATACGCCTGATTTGTCTGAACCAAAGCATTCGCAAATAGAGCGTCCTTGGTAAGTACTGCGACCTAACACCCTGATTGAGGCCCTGAGTGTGCTCCATAGCCATTACAGAAACACTCCTATGCGCGATGTGGTAGTATGACATGTAGGTATCAATTTTAGATATAACGACGATAATGTGTCTTGCTTATTCAATAGATAGCTAGCTAGATCACGACTAACCTGTGGTTTTCCCCACTCCCTCTTCTTCTAGCTTTCCATTGCAGCATCATGGCAATAAATCATACTAATCCGAGACGATTTTCCGCTTCTCCCCCTACTCATACGTAGGACACTGCATGTAGTGTAGTTAGTATCGCACGTCCGACCTGGGGTTGGGGTCTCCACATGTACAACTTCGTTCGGGGGCACGCCATGCTGCGTGCAGTTACTCTTGGTGTCCGCATAGAGATATATAACCCCGAATCACCGCGTGCGAAGAAGTCTTGATTAAAACCTCTACCTAAAACTCCAGCACGTTTTGGTCAACATTTCGGCATTTACATGGCTATTCCCGAGACTTTGCGTCGCCCTTCTTAGTCGCTCACCTACCAATTCACTCTATCTATCTTGTCAACTACTGCCTAACCGCATAGAAGAATGATTACTTCCCGTCGAAATGTTCTCTTCAATCCTGAAGGTCAATCGTGGAGGACACACCCTCATTCGTCCCCCGAGAAAATTGTTGAGTCCTTTTTACCAAGGCATCCACGGATTCGAAGAAACCCCTCTCATAAACCTCGCTAATGTTGCCGAGGATATTGGTGTGTGGCTGTCATGGCCAAGGATGAGACCGGCCGCTTTGGCTCACCGACAGTGCACGAGACCGTGGCTGCATGTTGGGATATTTTTGCCGCTGTTACAGGTTACCAGTAGCTTCCATCTGGTACGGACATGGAGACTATCTAGGTTGCCGCCTAGTCCCATATCTCATTATATTGTGCAAGGACTGAACCGTCTAGCTAAACAATTGCACGCATGGGGTCTATTCTGAAGGTGCCTACTGCGATTTACGTGTTGTATTCAACGCACTCTTCTTATATCTGTTAGCTCCGGTTAGGCGGTATATTCACTGTTGCTTCAACAGAGTGTTATGAGCAAGCACCGCGCCACGCTACCACTTTTATGGACCAGCAGAGGAACAGACTCCTGATAAAGAGCCAAGGCATCGTTGTAGATGCTCACTCAGGTCAGTGGAACCTCACAGTCCACAGGCCATCGCTAGCACGTGGTTCTGACCAGGCGGTGAGGGAATCATTGACGGTTATTCCCTTGTGATGCGAGAGGTAGCCCAGCAGCTTGAACGACCTGGACCTGACTTTGTTATCCCCACCGGCTTCAGCCCCATTTCCTAGACTGTAATCTCTCTCTTTAAGAGCAACCCTATTTCCAGCCCTACAACTGTATTAACGATTGAGCCTGATACAGCCGCTTGTTTATACAAGAGCTTGAAGTCTGGCAAAAAAACCACAATAACCCCAACTGGAATGATCATGAACGAGCTTGAGACGCAGTTTTTGCTGGATCCGGTGTGACAGGTGTTCAGGCAAGGGGTCGATGCCAGTCTCACTGTTTCCGACTATGAGGCACACAAGGCAGCACTGGATCTTGAACCTCAAGGTGCTCAGACAAGACCCAGTGGTGCTTCATCACTTGCTGCTCTGCGGCGACTTGACTCAGCCGACAAGAAGATGCTCAGACTGACCTCAAAGTCTATGGGAGTTATTTTCTGTGCCGCAAGCAATCGTGGGGGGTATGAAGTTCGTTGACTGCTTCAGCCGCCGAAGACGGGAAACTAAACACGTAGGAGAATTGGGCTTCAAGTTGATCTACTTACTACTGCTAACAAACCACAGGGATCAGAAGGAACAAATCAAAAACCGCACGGGCTTGACGAGATCAACGCAATTATTAGCGAATCGTATATACTTCCAGTTCACAAAGCCCTCTGGACGCCGGCCTCGGACGGAATAGACTCGTGTGTGTGTGTGTGTGTGTGTGTGTGTCTGTTTTCCACAACAAGGTACGTATATGACCCCTACGCGTCACGCGTGGTAGACACACGGTACGCAACGCCTAAGGCACAGTCGATTTACGCACCTCAAGTACAATCCATCATCACAACACGCCGCGACTCTTAACAAAAGTCCACCACGAACATGAGACGATTTTCTGCATTAAATGACCTGGCCCACTTGATAAATATGAATAGGTGTACCTCTATCGGCATGAGTTCACTCCTGCCCCTATTTCTTTTTCAGACACAGCAAGGTTCCGCATTTAGAGACTCTATTCTTGGAAGTGCATGCGCTCTCGAGCTCCCTTCTCAGCTCTCACCCAACCGACGGGTGTACCGAATTTTGTCTCTCAGAATGAATAAGCTGCCTTATGGAAGGGCGATTCTCCCCATGTCGGCATCGACTTTACTAGGAGGGATAAATTCGCATTGCAGTTCGAATTTCGCACCACCACTTACCGATTAGAAAATCAGTGCCCATTCCCAGTCAAGCTACGAATAACTCTATAGCCTCGTTCATGGTGCTGCGTTGCCTAACAACTCACAGCCTACAAGAAAAACAGAAGAGTATGATAAAAATTAGTGGCAGTCTAAGGGAAGTCAGAGATTCGCCCTTGCTGGATAAATCATAGAACTCACTCATAACTCAGACGGTCAAATTGTTTACAGTCCACCCACTGTTTGTGGATCCTTTGGTGAGTTACATTGTCTGACTCCTCCCAGATCGATTTCTACCATCTCGTCTCGAGTGAACTGGTAACTGCAACGCCATCGTCTCCGCGCGGGAGTTGTGTCTGTAGTTCCATGTGTAGCCTATGCTTTCTCCAGGATATGACCATCGTCAAATGACGCTAGGAGCGAGCGGTAAACTACATTGACTAGCTGGGTGATGAGAACTTAAAGTGAACTTCCAATCTTAGAGGTTAATCCCTGGTCGAAAAGCGCAAGGTGCACGCATGCGATTTGTATCAAGGCTCATATAATATCTCTAACCGGCAATTTGTTTGTCTCTCTGCCTGATGAAGAAGTTTACAGGATTTGATACCTCCATATATGCAGCGAAATCACATTGTTCCTCGATAAGGGTTGGCGGAATGATGGAATTGCAGTTAAAATAAAAGGCTCTACAAAGCCTCAGGCCAGCATTTCATTTCTCGGTAGGCCCACTACAGCAAGAAGACATCTTCTGCCTAAGACGGGAGGTTGCACTCATCAGGTCTGGACTGGAGATAGATAGATAGTCCCTGCCTCAAAATCCTCTGCATCCCACCCCCCACTGAACTCCTCTGCATCCCCTAAGTCCACTTCTATCACGTCCTCGTCTTCTTTATCAGTATTATCCTTATATATATCACGCTTGTTACCCTCTATATATAACTACTTATATATCTCCGAGAGTTAAAGTGGTTTAATTAATTAACTAGATAGCTACTTTGTTTTAACTTTATAATACTATAGAGAATATACTTACTTGCCTAAGGCGAGAAAGCAAGATTAATTACTATTTATATTCTAATATTCCCTATTAATAATAGGATTAATAAGCCTGGCGAAAGGTATAATAGCGGCCGCAGCTATTAGAAAGAGGCTAACTAGTATATTAGCTTAACCTTTAGTTTATTATCCCTGATCTGACTTTTAGATAATGCGAGTATTAGTTAAGGTTTAGATACTAATAATAATATAAATTTTATAACTATAGATAGTAGCGTTTTTAATTTATTTTTTTATACCTAGGAGATTAATTAC
>JAAVTZ010000232.1:0-30374 GCA_014898835.1 Fusarium lateritium
ATTAAGTCCCTTCGAAAAGGGCTGCTAAGAGAGTGGTAGCTATTTCCTTATATCCACTTAGATTAATACTAAATAGGAGATCTGCTGCGTGGCGTTGCGATTGGTAGCGCGCTTGAAGCTGTGGAGCCATCCCATCTGGTATCTCTTACAGTAGTTGAGAAATTGATACTTGAATGAGTGACCACTATCAGGGCTCTGATTCCGATGCCCTCGTACATGGAGACACCATAACACCATCCACACCGAGTAACTCAGTTGGGACTTGGAAGACGGCCGGGCGGTTGGCAGCTTACAAAATAATTATTCAGCATGTAAACATTTAGATTCATATGACATTGTTTCTATCGAGTATGGGCAATCAGGAATTCTGCTAATAGTGTAAATTCAAGAGACGGAAAGGAACTTCTAAATATCCTCGACACGTTGGGCTAGCCATAGTAAGGGACATCGTAGTAGGACACAAAAGTCCACGTTCCCGTCTTCGTTGTGAACGCTCAAGCTTCGCACGAAAAAGGTGTACGGAAAGCACCGATGTCATAATGATGTTGCTGTGAGGTCCGTAAGTATGAGTCAATTAATGTTCAGTATGCGGAAAACTTACGATATCCAAGGCTGTTGCATAAGTTCCCCCGACAAGAACAAACAGTCCAAAAACGAAAACAAAAAGGTTGGCAATTGCATGTAAAATGTTTTCCCTGGCATACCAGTGACCCTCACAGATGAGCTTGTACCACATGACTGCTGGGAAATATAGAATGAAACCAGACACAAAAAGCGCTGAGCTCAACGACAGCAGGTCGTTGAAGAATGGGATAGCTTCACCCAATATCCAGGCGATAATAGTGATGCAGGCCAGAGTGAGAAGCCAGGTGATCCATCCCTTCGGGGTATTGATAAAGCGAACGATCGAGTTCTTATAAAATCGGAGATGAACGTATCGAGCGGTGACTGTGTTACCGATAGCACCCGAGATGAAGATCATGGGAAGTGCTATGCCAAAGGCTACCTTGGGCAAAACACCAGGGAGGGACTCGAGTGCCGGGCTTGCGACGCCTTTGCCAACGAAGACATAGACGAGGTTGCCAACGAGGGTATAAATAACGATTTCAACGGTGCCAAGCGTCCAAACCGACTTCATAAAGTCTTCGGGCGTGTGCATCTCCGACATGAAAGGTGTCATGTACATGGCGAAGCAGTATGCAAAGATGATGTTGCAAATAGCCACCATGCCGTCTTTGAAGGTGGCATCAGGATCCGGCCAAGCCGACCAGTCGGAAGCAGCTAGACCACCGGGCTTATTGGCAGCATCCACCCCGGATGCGATGACAGTGATACCGATGGCTGTCATGACGCACACCAGATCGATGTAACCCAAGATGGCGGCTTCTGCAAATGATGGCATGATAGCCAGGGCGAAGAGGAGGAAGCCTGAGACTGCGCTGAAGATAAGACCGCAAACGCCCTCATCTGCCAGAACGTTGAAAGCGATGGTGCCGGTAAGGATGAAAGATGATGTGATCAGAACCAGCTGAAGCACATACATCCCACCGAACAACTCTTCTCCAAAACGACCCATGAGCAATCCACCAATATCTCCATAATGTTGAACAGCAGGGTACAGGACCTTGATCTTTCCGATAATCCACGCGGTGTAGATAGCGATGAAGCCGAGGACAATGGAGGAAATAGTTCCGGCAACAACACCAAGGGTCGCAAACGCGCCTGGGAGACTGAAGGTACCGAGACCAATGGCCTCTACGATGAGGATAACTGCCAAGCGCTTCCAACCCAGTCGGCGGAAGTGGGCCTCTCCTTCTGCAGTCTTTTGTTTCTCAAAGTCGGTGACGGTGCCGATCGCTTGGTCGTAAGAGTCGTCGATTTGGGCGATTTGATCAGAATCAAGGGTAGAGTCTTGTCCGTTTGCCGGAGTAGCATGTTCTTCCTTGCCGAAACCCATATTGAGAGATCCTGCCCCTTGGTCGGTAAAAGATTGATGAGGGAGGAATTGAAACAGAGTCGGGTCGATGGACGCTGCTGTCAAAACAGAAACACAAGTCCATCGAGGCTGTTCAAGTATATAAACCCGAATGCCAAGCTACCCCAGTATTCCGGGGGCGGACTCCTCACTCTCCAAGCTGGGGAAAATCCACCCCCATGGAGATTGCTAGATAGCAGACCCGTGCCCCCGTGTTGTCGTGAGTAACAAGCTGATGATTGCGGCCAAGTTTGTACGTAAAAATTTCATGATGATATATAGATGTTATTACGCCGACGGTTTCCGAGCCAAGCTATTAGCTAATGATTATCCCGGTGTGGAGTTGAACCCATGTTTTTTTGGCCGAGAGCCATGGCCGTGTTCTGAAAAGACATTTTACGCCATGCGCTATTTTCCCAAAAGCCGCCGCCGGCCAATCCCCCTTTGTTAGTTACGCCATTTGGCCTGACCCTCTTATACACTCGGACCAGGTTTTGAGTTCACTTCGGCGCTTTTTGTGGCTTTGTGACTTTGGGTTTCGGGTAATGGTTGAGTAATGATTGAATTTCGACGATAAGATATTTATTTATCTTCAACGGGTCGAAAAGATATATAATAGCCGTTGTCAAAGAATTGATCACATGTGATGGGGCGCGTCCTCTGGTCGTGGCTGTACTGAGACGGTTATCATCCATTTCTGGGCCTAGTCCATTTGTTTGCATCTGCTCTTCGTTTATGATGATGCAGTTGGTAAGGCCGTCTCACTTCCATCATTACTATCTGAATGGAGAATTCGGAGTTTCCGAGCGGCGATGAACCGGACATAGAGGCAAGCCGAAGCCGGAACACTGCCTCAAAGCAAAACCCATAGCATCATGATCTTGGGGAAATTCATCTACCCTGTTCGATTTTCGCTTTGCATGATAATCAGACGAATATTCGCCTTTGCTGCCCACCTCAGTCAGTGTCATCCGACGGAATACACAGAGCTGCCTAGTTGGAAGATAAGAGAAGACGCAAATTGTCACCATTCGAAACTGGACAGTTGGAGAGACCTTTCTCCAATCGGAACGCCAAGAAAGCGGATTACCTTGGCCACATTACAATATCTTTTTCCATGCCGACCACGCCCTGTGTGTCCAGATTGCAACGGTTCAAACATAAATCGTATGTTTATGCCAATGTCTTCAAGCTGCCTACTAGCATTGCGTATCAAAGTTCTGGGACATCATTAAAGCTGGTGACATGTCTTACGAGCAAGTAGTCTAGATAAGGAAGCTGAAAAGCTTTGATATATGTATGCCAGTAACTGGAGACTGGAGACCAAGGCCTAGTCGCTTCGGCACAATCTGCAACTCTATCCACCCTTGACACATGCCGGCCTGGGACTAAACCGCTATAGGAAGTTTTGCCTGTAGTGGAGTCCCCACAGAGCCGCCGGCCAATACTGCCGACAAAACGCTAACTTAGACAATGACTAATGACGATGTTCTTCTGGCGGCTCCTATCCGCTCAGAGCCGCCATGATATTCTTTGTGATAGTCTTGACCTCGTGTAAGCTCAACAATTAGGGCGCAGATCTTGGGTATCATAGTCCAGGGTATGCGAGAAGTAGCTCCAATACCTAGGTGATTCTCTATTGCGAGTTTCGGTAACACCTGTATGACGTACTTTTTAACGTACTTTGCAATCAAGATACTAAATTTGGAGAGGCTGACAAGTCAATGGCCATTAGAAGGATGTCACCCTCGAGATCAGTCTTAGACGCGACTGTATGTAACAACGACCAACACGTTCTCAGGACCATTCATAAGCATTCTCTCAACTCTCTTTCCGAAGATCCACCTGAAGCCGCAAATTTGTTTCCCTCGCCGACCGAGATATCCGAGCAACCGAGGCCAACGTGGAGTGCTCAGGGCATCACACCACTTTTAATGACAAACAAATGAATCAAGTTTCCCATGGTGATCTGTGCCCTCTCAGGCCATGTGATATCAGCTGCAACTGGCGCTATCTATTCCGTACCATTGTACTTGCTGCAGTAACTTGATCAATGAACCTTGAAGAAGAAACACAACTTGTTCGCATTAGTGATAGCCACATAATTTCAAAACCCCCATCCTAGAATGCGTGAGAAGAAAGATGGCTCCTGGCCACTTCTTTTGATAAGTTCCTGTATCTGATTGACGTGGTACGGGGGCAAGCCGATTCTCATGATGATCTCTGTAATTCCGCCGGATATACTCTCTGAAACCTGGAAGGAGCCATGCGACCTTGCACCATGCGAGATCATAAGTTGAATAGTAGCTCCAAGGTCGTCAATTATGTTCTCAGACTCTAAATGAGCCTCAGCATGTTGGCAACAGGTCCTCAGGAAGAGTTCCCACGGAGTCTTTCCATCATAGATATAGATACCAGCATTTGGGTCCGCCTTGAGATCTAAGAGAAGCTTCACGATGGGTAAGACAGGGCCTTGTTCCAGATCGTTTATCTTGAGCGGCGTGATCATCATCGGCCGGAGTGCATAATCAAGCAGAGGGCGACCACCCTTTAGCCGAAGTTCTGAAGGGTTTTTCCGAAGCCGGTCCTCGACGTACATTGATAGCCTGGCCTGTATCGTAGCTGCTAGGAAAGTCTTTTTTCGCCACTCTTGGAATGAATCGTTGGGGGGATCTTTTCGGTTTGTCCAGTGAAGACCGAGATGGCCTAGTCGTTCCGAATTCGTTCGATCCAATTCGTCTAGGATTCCAAAGACTTCGGTCAAAGCTTCGCGATTCTGGTCACCTTTTCCATCCTGCTCAAGCTTCGTGTGTGTCTCCTCGACAGTGCGAGCATAATACATTAAACTATCCGCAAGGATGAATAATTGCGAGGTCATCTCATCGATAGCCATGATCTTGTTCAAACCCAGCATAATCTTACATAAGGACAAGTTCGGGTCAAAACTCCGCGTGGGTCTTTGCTGAATGATCTCATCTATAACCCCTGTGTCAAGGAAGAAATCTCTCACGGTCCGATGCAGAAAGTCGACTTGGTACCTGAAAACCCCAGTTTCTCCGTTGTTATCGGTGACATAGAGCAAATCGCGACAGCGGGCATTTAGCCGCGTATTCAATCGTGGGCAGATTTCTCCGATCTCTTCGTTCGATAAGGGTCTTGTTTGCATTGTCGTGGCGTATCCAGGATCATCCATCTCTTGGTCAAGAAAGTCAAAGCCGAGGAGGGGCAACGATTGTTGTGCAGCGATGACCGTTCTGAAGATCCTTGTAGTTTTATCCCAATAAATGGTCTCAATTGACTGAAGCATGTGTTCGAAGTACTTTTGAAGATCGCCTGGAAGCTCATTCAGTCTCTGCTGGAGATCAGAGTAATTGTCGTCGTTAAGAAGACCACGTCTGAGGGAATTGACAACTAGATAAACCCAAAGAAACACTCCTTGTGCCCTTTGAACGATGGTATCTGGTATTTGGGAGCATCTAGGGTCTTTCTGAGAGAGCTCTCGAAATCGTGGGTCCGCACCCAGTTCTTCCTTCACATAATTCCTAATGTCTTCCCTCGTAAGGTCCTCAAGCTGCATTTTCCACTTGGTTTTGCTAAACTCCTTATCAAACGCGTCCCAAGGCCGACTCGAGACACATATTTTGATCGAACCGGATGAAGCGAGTTCTCTCAATGGGAGGAGGAGCTCTTCAAAGGTGCCAGTGTAGCGTTGCCCGCCCGCGGTATACTCATCCAGTCCGTCGATAAAGAAGCAGAACTTGAGCGGGAGCGAATTCTGGATCGAAAGTTCTTGGAATGCCAAACGAAGTTCCGCGATGTCCCAGGGCTCAGCGAGTACAGAACCTGACTGCTGACGAGCGGCGCTGACAACATCAATGAGTTCAGGGCATGCTTTCAGGACCTGATAGAGTATTGTCTGGAAAAGCCCAGTGAGCGATTTCTGTATAGAATTCCCTGCGTTCCAGAAGAAATGGCTGGCTGTGATGACTCGTCGTTCTCCACCCCAAGTTTGTAACTTGGATTGCGTGCTGTCGTGTGTGGCGATGTATTTCATCAGTGTTGATTTCCCACTACCTGCTTTTCCTTTCACCCAGAAGAAACCACTCCCCGATTCGAGCCACTCACAAAAGCCTGTTTGCTTTTCAGTAAATACCCATTCAAATGTAGCTTTGTGACGATCTTGAATAGCGCTGTGTCGCTGCTTAATCTTATGGAAAAGAAGGCTCCTGAGGAAATCATGGTGCTTCTTGACATGTTGTGCTTCGCTTGCGAGCTCATCCAAACGCGGTATAATTATCCTGGCTGCCTCGGCTACAGTAATCTCATTTGGTTTCACATTAGGTTTGGTATTCCGAATGAGTGATTCGATCGATTCAAGTTTGGCCGTCGTGTTGGCTTCTAATGCGGCATTTTGTTTCTTCAACTCACTTATCACAGCGAGGGCTGATGATTGTCGAGAACTATGAAGAATTATTAATCAGTTTAATGCAATAAAGACATCTAAACAACTGAACTCACTGGGATGCTGTTGTCAGGGCAAGTATCAAAGTCTGCCGCGCGTTGGCTAGTTTTCCTTCCAACACCTGAATCGCTGTGTTCTTAATCTGGCGAAGCATCATCGTACGCATGACTTCCCATGCCTTTCTCTCCCCAGGCCTGATACGCAGAGAATCAAGAAGATTGGTGAGTTCGGATGCATATCCGTCGCAAGCCTTGGCCGTTTTAAGAAGGCTACTGTCGATGAGAGCTTGCTGTGTTTCTTCTGAAGCGGATTGTTGATCAATGAGACCAACCAGCGTTTGCATGCGTTGTGTGTTTGCCAAGAACTCTTCGTCTTCCTCAATTAATCCAGAGGTGGACTTGTATGCTCTTCGCGCTGTCCTGATCAGTTTGAACCCAACTTCCCGGAACTGCAATATGTTGCCCGTCAAAGCAATGGCGGCGACTTCAGCCATGTTATTGACATCAATGAGCCGATATTTGATAAAGAGGATTGAATGAGGCTGGGCTCGGAGGAGTTGCCAACACACCATGGATCTGCCTTGCTGACCGGAAGATATGACGGGCCGATGCACACCCATACGTCGTGCCAAGCTAAGGCTGACTTGCTTCCGCCCTTTTCAAGGGGGAAACAAGGCGTGAAAAAATGACAACACACGAATGCCGCATTATCTTGGGAAGACGCTACTCATAACAGATAATCATAGAGACTATTCCACCTGCCTTGACACATTGAACTCGTCGTCGTCATGTTCAGGGCGAAAGGCAGCACTACCGAAATTGTACGCGGCTCCCGATGGCCTCAGGACGACATTGGTAAGCCACAGCCCAATTCCCGGCGAAATTTCACGAAAGTTGACAGACTGGATCAATAAGGCACCGCGGAAGCAGGATTTTACAACGAAATCCGGCCAATATCTGGCGAACTGGAACAGGTGCCGCTCAGCAAGGACGAACGTCTCTGGATAAGATTGCCCGTCTCAGTCTTTATGAATCTGGTCTACAACCCTGTATCATGGCTTCTGACGCCTCTCCGTCCTATTTTTACGACTCCTCAGGGCATTGTGGGGTTTCTAATTGTCTTTATGTTTATTTTTATGCCTTTCTTAATCACTTCGGGGTTTCTTAATATTATTACCTAAGTAATCCACCCCAGAAGGTAAATTGATTATTCTGTCGTTTTGCTGCTCAAGTATCGTGACATGCCACTATCATCACATGGTTGGGCTCAAAGATCTTCAATCACTCCCCTACAATGCCTCCTGCTCCGCTGTACTCAAGACATGTTGACATGTACTTCTTAACAGCAACTCAAAGCCCCAGCAAAAGCTCAGTTCATGTTGCGTAGAATTCGTAAAGACAACCAGCGCGACGCCAACCTCCGGCACTGCCATTGTTGCCTAGAAGAAAAGTCAGTCAAGTCCATCCCCAAACTGGTCTGGACGCATTGGTACTTACAGTAAAAACCATTACCACTGAAAATCCCCCATACTCCTTCAAACAGACATCGAGGCTGGAGACTTTCATTATCCTGAGAAAAAGATCGCGGCGGTAACAGAAAATGCTGTCCCCTTCCTGGCTCGAGAGTCAAATAAGATTCCCGACACAATTACCTTAAATCCAATCTAGTTAGCCCAAATGCTCAAAGCTCAGGATCAGTCCTATTTCTTGAAGAAAGAGACTTTTGATTGGGTAGCAGGACAGGTAGGGCTGGATACATACCAATCGCAATGAGATATGGAAAGAGGTATAAGACCAGTGCCTATCGACAAGCTGTTTAATGACCTCGCAGGCACCATGCACCATGAAGTAGGTCTGACCTTTTATTCAAGTATCTAATTTATGACTGATTGGTACAAAATGTTCCTTTTGACGGCCATGGGTAGACTAACTGACCACACCAAGGAGGAGAAGGATCAGAGAAGGGGTTACGGCTGGGTTAATAACGTCGAGCGGAAGAACATCGATAACCCAGATCTCTTGGCTCTTCTGGGATAGGTGTTTGACCTCAAGAAGAACTACAATACTCAAGTTGAGGAATCAGGAAAGACATCGCCATAAAATAGTTCACGGCAGCATGAAGAGGGAATCTATCGTGCGCACTGGGGAAAGGTTCGCGGACTAGAGCAATGTCTGTAACTCTGTTGTAAGAAAACCCAAGCATCTTACCACTATCATGTATCCAAACCGAAGCACAAGAGGAACAGGGCGTTTCAAAGTTTTCCATGAGTAACAACCGAGGCGATTCCAGTTGGCTACGTTGGTGCTCGCTTCCTGATCCAAACTACCGAATCTCTTCTGTTTGCGCAAATCCCTTCCCTTAGCAGAGCAGGTGACCATCCTTATTGGACACATACTCATGTGCAACTGCGACCTCTACAAGATATAGTCAATTACCTACCAATATATACATCACTGACCACAATTAAACTTACCTAGAGGGACAGCCACCTTATCACTCTGGCCTTCACAAGTGCAGCTGATCCAATAGACCTCGCTACGGTACCACGGGTCAGGCGCCTTATAAAAATCGCAGTCGCTGCAGCTCTCGCCGAAGCCTCCATTGTAGGTTGGCTAGGTGTTCAGTTTAGCTGATCTGTACATATATGACCGAGACTCGGCCCGTGAAGGTATTTCTTACCGTGAGTATAGTGCCATTGTATCCAAAACAGTCGTTGAGATCCAACTCGGATGGAATGTGGCCTGAGTTATCCCGTGGCTGGCAGGAACCCGATAACACGTTGGTATCGGGGTTGAAGCTAATATCGACACAGGTTCTGTCGATCTGAGCAAGCGCGCTGCCGATCAGGGCCATCAGAGCTGCTATATTTTTGGCCATTTTGTCTTTGGTTAACCAGGCTGGAAAGGTGCTTTAACAAGGGTTGAACGTGTGCCATTGTCCGGATCTCGGGAGCCATCTGCTTTATGTAGAAATCGGCAAATGGGGTTACGTTACAGTCTTGATAATCTTGCGGACCGGCCCGGTTAAATGAGCTTGTCCCAGATTTATGCGATGTGAATCCTTCGATTGATCCTACTGCTTTAACCCACTACCACCTACCTAAATCAGTGGACAGTGCAATCTTCCGCGCGCGCCAGTTTCTCCGCCTCGTGTGCCCACGATCCGATGTCTAGATAGACGTGGTTCTACTCACTGTCACTCTGACATGTGATCAGTATAGAATGAGATGGAAAGCATGAAACAAATAAATCGGTATCTATAAAATAGTGCTGTAAGATCAAAATGAGGCTGTTTTCTAATGTTGCCCCTGCGAAACGTTAGTAGGATTCTGGTGGGCCCTAAGGGCATGCAGAAGCTTACAGATAATCACATCAGCCACCGACGGGTGTAAGCGAAGGATCGACCTCGCCTAAATTATGATCCTTCATGTTTCGATCCAGGTACAGGCCCAACGAATAGGAAGATGAATTCAACGAGAGCGAAGTAACACATGGCTGCAGCAGGATGGGTTAATGGCAAGCTTGAGAGGAGTGCAGCTAGAGCTATTTAGTAGCAGCAAGAACAAGAAGCTGAGAGGCATTTAACTATATCCGACGACATGGAGGGCTTGTAAGTGCTGTTCGGTTTAAGGAACAGGGTTGGTTACTAGGACTTGAAACATTCTAAATTCCTGACGATCCTTACGGATCGTCGTTCTTTACTCTCTAGAAGTCTCAGCGTATACATCATAGTTGTTTCATCCACTAAGTATCTCTATTCCGATTGCTGCGGTATTGATTCATCAGAGCCAGTCGAAAAAATCTCCTAATCAAAATGAGTCTTCAAGTCTCTGCTTACTCATAGATTGGTTCCAGAAAATCTCCGCGAATCGGGTTATGTCTAGCTCAAAAGAGAGAGAGAGATGTCGTTGGTGTGGAAATACTGCGTTCTTTGTTATAGTTAAAGCATACCTTCTGGAAAGGCAGTACCATCACATAGTCTAGCTCAAAACATGTCTACCAGCCTTTCATGGGCATAGCACCCATTCTCAGTACAAGCCGCAACCATCAGCTGTAGTGTTTCCTCTTAGATACACGGAGACTTTTCTCCGAGGACCTTGGGGGCCTAAACCGGCGCATTTTTCCGGAAGGTCTGAGTCCGGTCTTAATTCAGGCTCAGGGTGAGCTCAGCCGGTACAGGTTAAAATGGCAAAATGTAAGGCCAGATGATATACACGTAGCGATATAAGCTAGAGGCTGTTCTGAAAGCAAGTTATTCGGATGAAATACACAATCCATCACGAGATGCAGTTACTGTACATACTTCGCAATCCGTTGAATGGCTCCTATTAACGTTTGTCACAACACTTTGATAGGTAATTCAGTAACGACGGTTCGATTTGTATGTGACTACATTCTATCCAGATAGCAGTGAGCAAGCTGTCACCCACCCTTACAGCTTTTCACCCCGAACGTGAATAGCTGAAGACTGTGCTCTCAACTATATTAGGCGAGGATCTTGGAACTTATAAATGTTAGCCTTTGTCTTGTCCCAGGCAGGAAGCGTCTCGTACTGGCATCTGAGGTAACATGTATCTAACACTTGTCATATTTGAATGTGTAGCACAGAGTACCGGTACCAGTATTGGTACAAACGAATTTGGTGCAATATCCGTTGAGACAGGATAGGCCCGAGGGGCAACTGGCACGAGCTGCAACGTCCTCAGGAACGAACTGGCTCAGATCAACGTCGAAGGTTTCGGAGGTTGGAGCAGCAATGACAGCGCCAAACAGGGCAGTGATAAATATGGCGGCCTTCATGATGTTGGGTTATTTTTCAAAGATAGACAATATGCTTAGTGTATTGGATAGTTTGGCTTGTAGATGAAGATGAGGATGGTTTCAAGCTACAGACGTGAGGGGATATATATACTCATGGGGCGATTGGGACTCGTGGTGATATCTAGCAAGGAAACAACAGGCAGATAGTCCCATCATCGTCGGGGTAGAGATATGCTGAGCCGACCATCCGATAGAAGTTGGACCAGCCATCTAACCCGTTGGGTTATGGATATGATGTGCGTATAAGGCACACAGCTTACGGCGGTGTTCTTTGCACAAGCGTGTCAACTGTTGAATGTTTAACATGATGCATTGTAAAACCCTGAGATTGGCTTTGCCTATGCGATACTACGTGTCTGACCTTGAAGCATGATGAGATTAGCAGCATGCCGCTAACTTGCGGACCGAAGGGCCGAACAAGGCCCGACGACCCGTACATAGGCATAAATGCAGACATGTTATTTAAGATGGTAATGCTTACGGATGGTGAAAATGTTGACTGCTGAGGGCGGAAGTATTATAAGACCTGTAAGCATGATGGGTCGCAATGATGAGTAATAGGTCTTGATACTTAGCGGCGATTTCTATATGCGGAGTAATCATCCAGGCGATACTGGATAACTAATCTGGGGAAAGAAACCCTGAGATTCATACTAGCAAGCACAGTTGTCAAAGATTCGGCAAGTCCAACCGCCGTTTTATTCTTCTCATGGGAACCTACCATGGCGTACTATCTCTGTCAAAAGCCCGAAGAATTTTCCTCTAGATTTATATCACAATTCCAACCATAGTACACACAGTCTCCGCTTGGAAAATTTGTGTGAACTTATATCAAAAGCCCTTGACTATAGTGCGAAGCTTACACTATGTGGAAGCTTTCCAATCTTAGTGGTCGGATCGGACTGACGGATGTCGTTAATTCTGAGTGGCTGGCTGATGCCATGCTGAGAGCAGACCGCTCTGCCAGCGAGACCGAATCAACACCCTCGGACTTGAGTAACTACCACTAAGTTCCGGCTGCTTGTAAGTCCATCTTGTGATTATTTAGCCTGTCGGAAGAACATTCAGCTAAGCCAGAAGCCACCACAATTTTGCATGACACATGGTCGGATCACGGCATCAAAGGACCGCCATCCGTGCGTCTCCGGGACGCACCAGTGCCTATTTACCTCTTAGATGCTACTTAATACCGCGTCCGGTGGGCTGGTTTCCCTGGCTAAATACAAATAATTTCGTGCCTACTGACTGGGAGCTATAGCACCAGGGAACAAGTATAGTGCTGTAAGGGTGGGCAGGAAATATGTAATGACAAAGATCGTTCTAGGAAAAGCCTGATTCAAAACTAATAAATAACTTCTAGTAGAATCTTGTATAGAAATATAGTTCTTTCACTTACTCAGTGGGATACTTGTTTCTATGAGCAGATATCGACATATGTAAATTTCGAAGGACTTATTTTTCTTCAATGATGTCTTATAAATTTCATATCGTGGACCCTTGGTTGTTGATTTTCATCTCGGTTTACGTTTTCGTGCAACCATGCAACTGTTATATGTCCATGATTCCATATTAGTTCTTTAGGATTTGTTTCCTTACAAATATTCGTCTTTGCCCGTAACACATGATATCAACAAGGGGTGTCGGAAAGAAGTTAATCCGAACGTGAGAAAGATCACAGTCAAGCATTTTCTGAAGTGATGGCCTGAGGTATTCACAGCACACATCTGGTCTCACAATAACATCAATGACGTAACCAGCTGAATACCCACTATAGACCCGACTCTGTACCGCGTGCCAGAGATTTGTGGGCCCTTTCAAGGCAGGATCAATCCGAATTAAGATGGCCGAATTCTCAATTATGAGAAAAGACTTTGTCATATTTGTGAGTCCTGGGTCTATATATCTACACGCCAATGTTTCGCGAATCGTCTGAAAAAGGGACGTGAGAATTGGATCCACAACATTCACAACCTACCCTATTCTCCAACTGGAATGCCACTGATCACTAAAGTAAATTGCTCAGTTGCCCATATCAGGATGATTTTCTTCTCTCAGTGAGGCGTTTCATGTTATGGCAATAAGTAATATGATTTTGAGTCCTATGACGGTTGTTATACTGCCGCTTCTCGCCCTATTGCGAGATTAAGGTGCTCAGTCGAAACCCCAATCGTTGTTCAAATAGTGTGCTTCGATAAGCCGGATAAGGTCGACAAATCCGTGGCTATGATTGGTCAAAATCAGCCATTTTTGGCCCACAAGAGCAAGGAATGACTGTTCCGCACTTCCGCTTGTAGTCGCGCCACAGCGGAAAAAAGCCATCGATGCTGATTCGTCTCCGTTGTGAGATGGCCGCTATCAGGCAGCGTGTGGCTGGTGTACATACCAAGCCATTTCTCTCAAGCCACACAAGTTGACATCACAACACGGAATATCTACTGTTCCGATGAGCTCGCTTACGCATTTACCCCTTGTCAAACAAATCTTTACTACTTTCGAATGTGTTCAATTTGGCGCGACATATTAACAACGAGAGGTGTTCTGTGGCTGTGCAATTGTGTACAAAACTTTCAATTGAGCATATTATAGTTGGCGGTAGTAGGTATCCAAGCTACTCCACAATCACTCTCATGCGCCCCAAGTTCATAGCTTGAGCATAAGGCGACTTGGTATCGCCATCTGCATGTACAGCCACCCGGACGGCGGGATAATAAGTACCAGGCTTGCGATAAGCATGGGCAACGTTGATATCCATGGGACTATGAGCCTCGCCAAAGTCCCGCTTCACAAAGCTTCCCGTACCCTCAAAATCCCACCCAATTGAGGTCACCAAACCTGCATCAGCTGGCACCTCGATATGGGCGCTGAAGTAAACTGGCTGTCCTTGTTCTGCCGTGTGACGCGTTTTGCCCCGACTGGTCAACTCGACAACAGCCTGGATGCCTTGACGTTGCTCTGCTGACTTGGGAAGAAGAACTTGGCCGTCTTTGATAGTGTATGCTGTCTGCACCGCAGGCTCTGTACCATTCTCAACCCAGGCACTCAAATCTCTCAGATGACGCTCGTAAAGACCATTAAGCTCCACCAGCCGGGAGGATAACGGCTTTGGTACGCCATCCATTTGATGATCTGCATTCTCGCCAAAGTGAAGTCGGAAATTGTCCGAAAAGCGACTTCCCAGAGACTTCTTGACTTGGTTCCTATACCAGTCGGCATGCCACGGGAAGGCGTCATAGTCTAAAAGGGTATCCATGAGAATTACTTTGCTAGTAATGTTGCCGGAATGATTACCGCCTCCACTAGCTGATTGGCTAAGCATGTGTGCAATGACTTGCTCGCGCTGGGGATAGATGGGTTCTCCATCTTTTCGAAGGAAGTCCCAGGCATAAAATCCTTCCCGAGTAGGGACTTGATGGCAGTGATATGCAGAGACCGCCAGAGTGTCCAAGTTATCTATTTGAAGCTGAGTACCCTTCGAAAGTAGCGTGAGGGCAGTGGCATTGTTGTTAGGATAAATGTCGACTCCCTTAGATGACTTGGAAATGGTAGCTGTGAATTGACCCAATATTACCTTGCTGTCGTTGGACTTGATCTTGAAGATCAGGCCATGAGGTGGTGGGTTCCCATGAATGTTGTCCAGGGTGAGGTGGTATGGTACTTTGTTTGGCCCGGCAATGATATCTTCAATCGTTGCATTGAGCTCATAGACTGAGCTGCGCCAAAGGTCACCAAGTTCAGATTTCTCCGTGCCAAGGTACCCATTTTTGGTCCAGAAGTCACTGAAGTAAGTATGATCTTGGGACCGAACATGAGGCACAACCATTCCCCTCAGTACGGACCAAAGCTGTGTTCTGTTTTTCAAAAGACCTTCAGTATCCTCCCAAGAACCTATGGGTACCCCAAGCTGCGAGACTTCCTGCAACACATCTCTTCTCATGGGGTCCAGTACCGAGTAGGGGTCACCACTGCCACCAGGGGAAATAGCGTCGGCAATCTTGCTGGCGACAGAGTCCAGTGCGACACCAGCAAAGGCACGAATGCAGAAGTTGTTGGGATTGGATATAGGAACTGCCTGGATGAGCGGAACAGCACCTTGCCAGATATCGAATGTATTCTCGATAGCCCCAACTGTTACAAAGGAGCCACCGCTACCACCATAAACGTATCCATAGATTTTGTCTCGTGTCTTGTAGAAGTCGGCAGCAATCGATCTTGAAAGTTTGGCTACTGCTGCATCCGCACGATAGCCACCTCCTCCAGCAACGCGATTAGTGTAACCGCCACTCTCTGCACCAAAGCCAATAGCCTGATCTGATGCAGTAGAGTTCTGACTGGGATAAACTAATTGGAAGAAGCGGCCCTGGAAGCCCGAATTGGGAAGGTAGATGTTGAAGTCGATATCGGTGCCATTAAAGTGACCAGATACCTTTCGGTGAGGTACTGGGCTGGAAACATCGGTTTCTGCGTCGATGATGACTGTGTTATATGTAGGATCAACACAATCAGGCGTGATCTGCCAGGCCATTTCTTTCGTCACACATTCAGGGGCCGCTGATATATTGAAAGGTGTTTCGGCCCAAGCAGTACTCAGGAATACCGCCGTGGCGATCCAGCCACTTTGACAGAAAGTCAGCCACATACACATAGAGTGTAATTCAAGAATTACTTACAAAGCTGTCTTGGCAGTGGGAGGCCACATAACTGTAATAAACACCCCGGTGGGTGTTGACGAGTAAGATAGGTGATAGGTAAGCAGCAGGAAGACGTATCGGTATTGAAGGACTAGACAAGAAGGTTGATATTCATGGTGCTGATGATAGAGATAGATATCAGAGGAGCGTGATAACTCGCCAACTTTATACTCTGAGTCCACGACTTAGAGAAGACCCCTGCAACAAGATGCCCGCCCCCATTTTACGCTCGCGTCGTAAGCCGACACAATTGTTTTGGCTGTCGATTGTCCTTACTTAGAGCGTGCCCCACATATTCCATTCTCGGTGGCTCCGCAACTTGTGCGAAAAAGCGGCGATTGGTCTGGAGGCAGATGATCCTTTCCTCTGGGTGTCGTAACAGGGCCTTGGCTCATCTTACAACCCCCAAGTTACATGCTGCGCCCCTTAGATGCTAAAGAGTGATCAAACCGGAGACACGGTCAACAAGGCTAGACTACAAAGTTTGCCACAATCTCCGAGGGAATCCTGTCCCCAACTCTTAGCTGGCCTATGATGCCGAGAAAATGTGACAGTAAAATAGTTCAATCATTTGTTCGGGGAAATCTAGGTTTGCTTGTAGGCTTCCACCTCAATCTCGATCAACATCTGGGGAAACGCCAAGCGAGGTACTGCAATGGCCGTCCAAACAGGACGGTGGTCGGGAATCCTCTCCTTCAACCTTTTCACAACGTAATCATAAGAAGCACCCATGTCTACATGATACGATCGGACCAGATATACATCTTCCCACCCACGAAGCCCCACGGACTGCAGTACGCGGTCAACATTTTTGAACGCGAGGTCAATCTGATTGTTCAGATCGTTGGCGTCGAGGTTGCCTTCACTGTCCCAGCCTCCTTGGCCAGAGCATTTGACGGTGTTTCCAATGACAACGGCCTGGGAGTAGTGGCAGAGGTCGCTGTGTTTCTGGCCAGCGCCAGGATCGTTGTAGTACTGTAGGCTGGACATGCTGAGATACTATGAGCTTAGGTTAGAGTAAGCTTAGACTCCGCGAGAACATAAACATAAGATTGCAAGCTTACTCACCTTGTCTTAAGAGGCAGGATGCAGAAATAAACACTTGAAAATCTTGGGAATGAGTGAGACAAGAAATGAGCCAGATATTTATGTCTTCTGTTCACAGTCTATTCATCGGGATTTAGATTGTGAAGATCCCGATATAGTGGAGCTGCAAGTCTCCAAGTAGTTGGAGAACCCCCCCGACTCCACTCACAATCTGTTAACCAGTGACTGTTGAGCATTGAGAATATTCATGAAGCGTTTTTCCAAGAAGTTGTGCAAAAGGTTTGCTTTCTGAAGATGCAAGAAGACAACCCCAGAAGCCGAGAATACCACGAGAGACATCCCCGAAGCCAAGATCTAGTGGCAAGTCGTCGGCTAGGTCCGTTGATGACCACGCTAATGGAAGTAAATACTTCAGTCGCTTGAGAAGAACCGTATCTACTTTAACCTCATCAGATTTTGTCAGGAAAGCGACAAGAGAAAACACACCTTTTCTGAGCACAGCCCCTTTGAGGAACCGACGGGTCCACATACTCAGTAGAAGAGCGGATTCGAAATTTGCCATCAGTGTCTCAACACCCCAGGAGCTATTCCGAGAGCGGATGAAGAATGTCATCCCTGTAGTTGCGGGTTCCTCCAAGATATCAATACAATGACCAACAGCCAAAGTGAGAATCTCATCTGTGGGAGAAGTCAGACTGAGGGAGGCATTTAGTGCCGCAGCAAGACTTGAGGCGTCGTTCGCGTATAAAAGCTCTGAAGAGAGATACGCTCCGGTGATGACCAAACGGATGTATACAAGTCGGATTAGGCTTCTCGCAGTGTTGCTAATTGCTCCGTGAGTCACTGCTGTGCCTGAAGGCTGTATGGCGTTCAACGCCATATTACATTTTGCCGCGACGTTTCTAAACAACCCCCCGTTAGATTGAGTGAATCTCAGTAAAGTGTCATGTTTCAGCATACTCGAGCTGTTTGTAATATGTCACCCTTGAATACGATAATGTTGGCAGCGCCATTGATTCAACAGCAGATATGCGCTGAATCAGCATGCAGGTGATGATATAAACAACATAGGCAGTGTCTTGTCCAAAATATGCGTGTAAGTCATAATCTCGCTGACAAAGAAGTGCTTGGAAAATCTGGCCGGCTTGAGGGCCCCTGTAATGCCGTGTATCATCTTCAGGAATAAAGTTATTCATGGTGAGTGAATGCCAAAGTTCTGAAGAACAAGGGAGCCTTAAGTAAGATCTCGACTTTGGCGATGCAGGAAATAAATTGAAAATAAAGTCGTGAATGGTTGCAATGCAAAAGCCCAGAGTTTGGGCACGTTCTGACATCTCCCTTTTGACCCAAGACGCAAAGTCTGTAGATGAACAGCGGTCAGTATTGTTTCCGAGGAAAAACAAGAGACCGCTTTGCAAGACATAAAGCTCCCGAGGGAGGTCCACAGCCTGGTCTAAATTGATGCATTCCATTAAGAGAAGAAAAGTGTTGACGAGCTCGAAAGAGGGTGGCCTGGGACATTCAAGTCAGCTTTGTACCATCTTTAACACTGGCCCACAAACCCACTGAGAGTCTTGGTGTTGGCTCGAACTCAAACAAGCATTCCACATTCTTATTGCAATACTTCTGCTTGCTTGGAATAGTAATTTTGCGTACTTTGATTCGTAGAGATGTTGCGCGCCAAGCGATAGCATAGCCAAGCGAAGCACGATGCTAAAGTCTCTAGGCTGGCTCTTGGGATGTGTGAGTTGTAGTCTGTTCTGTTGAGTATATGAATAGAAGTATCGCTTGAGGGTTTGTTGGGACGGAAGAGAGAAATCGACATGCTCGCTCATGAACGAACAAAGCCATTCATCGGTTGGATCGACGACTGAATAAGCATTATCAGCACTTGAACTCAACAAAACAAAAATTGTGAGGGAGTTTACCAATTGAAGATGTTATCCTGCTATTTGATGACTCGGAAGCCAGCATAGAGCCTTGAGCAGATCCAAGTGAACTCACTTGGTGCAATGCTTCCTCTTGTAGTTGGTTTTCTTCATCATCAAGAGAGAAGCGATCCGCTAATGTACTAAGAGTGCTATGGCCGAGAAAGGCACGAAAGGCAGAAAGGGGATGTTCTTCGCCACGGTCGCCAAGAAAGGTTGACCCTATAGAGTTCTTAGATTAACGGGAAAACAGATGAAAGACTTCTGCCTGGCTGACTTGGGCTTACGTTGGTCATAGTACTCGGGAGGCAAAGGTAGTGATGTGGGCGATGACCCGGCCACAATGATCCCGCCGCCTGAGTCTCCTCCCCGTGGGTACTCGGCACTGGTCTGCAGTGAAGGCGTTGGAAGTGTTGACTCGTTAGACGCCGCCTCTAGTTCTGCTTCTCCGCTTGTTATACTGGCCGGGTTGGTATTGGGATGGGATAGTTTATCGTGGCGACGTAGTAAATCTCGCCTGCTGAATGCTGACCCGCAGTGGCATATATAAGGCTTCTCTTTTGTATCTATAACAGATAAGTGCCCGTGTAGCGGAATCCAAGAATTGCCAGAGTCCACTTACGTATTCGAGTATGACGCCGGAGGTGTTCCAGCTTACGAAAACCACGGTCACAGTAGGAGCAGACATGGGGTCTGTCTCGACTGCCCAGTGATCTGAGCTCCATACCTTCAATAGCAGTATCGTATCACTGTCAACACAGCCCTGTTCGCCAAATCGCCGAATGGATGACGTCTCCAACAAACTGGGGTTCAAGGCCGGGCTATGAAGAGGCGTCTGAGGTCTCCAACTCGGTGGGGCAAATCCCGAAATATTTTGACTTTCTCCAACTTGAACTTTAACCACGTGACTGGCTCAACCCTTGGTCGTCATTAGACTCACTACTAACGAACGGGATTTAGAGGTAACAAACTGCGCACGATGCCCGTAACTAAACAGAGCGCAGCCTCCCGGAAGAAGTTTGCAAAGCCCCCGGTCAGTTCAGCGTGCGTATCATGGTAAGTGCCATTGCCTGTGCTCGACTCTGTACGATCGGTGGTGCTGACGCGTGCGTAGTAGAGCAGCTCGCGTTCGCTGCAGTGGGAGCAGATCATGTAACCGCGTGAGTTCCACGGTACCGACACTCATCTGTTTCTGACCCTCGAAGTGTATTGAGAGAAACCTGTCATGCACCTATACCTCCAGTCGCCGAGGCTTGAAGCAGCATCAGAAACCACCCGCCGAGACGTTATCTCCGAATGTTGACTTCAATCAAGCGACTTCCGTAAACCCTCAGTCCCTGAACATTAACCCTCAGCAGCAACAAGAGCTACTTGACATGGATTTCCCTCAATCTGGCCCGGTTGACCAGATGCCTGGGTTTCTACCAACATTGTATAATGATAACTTGAACGAGTTCAATTTCGAAGACATCTTCATGGGTGATTCGAATGAAGCCCTCGATAACTTCTTTGTAGACGTCTTCAGCTTGCCATCTTACCCTCAGGTGGTCACATCACAACTACAACCGCAGTATCCTGAGCGAATTCTGCTGCCACAGCCTTCATTTTGTACATACCAATCTGATGCAGAAGTGTACGTCTGCCCATACAACTTCTGCCACAGGATCCGCTGATTCAGAAAAATAGTCTCCAAGCCTACTACCGACATATCCACCCTACGTTTCCAATATTACCCCCGCCCTTGAATGTTATCATAGATGACACTGGCCAAAGTTCACCAGGCGGTGGGCTTTCCACTGAGTACAGGCCGTCTTCGCCTCTAATTCTAGCGCTCTGTTCCATACTTGTTCTGGCAAAACCTCCAAGCGAGGACTCGGAAGAACAATCATCGCGGGAAGCTTCGGCATGTTCGTTTGCTCAGCTCGCTACTGAGTCTCTCCGACTTTTGGATAATGGGCAATCGACCGCTGAGGCTTCTACTAGTCCTTCTTTGGTGCATTCTATGCTCCCAGTGGAAGTTGAAACGCCCCTGGCACTGTGTGTCTTGAGCCAGTATCAGTACCTCCATTGTGGAAATATCGTGGAAATGACTGAGCTAGCTGAGAGGGCTGTTGACTCGTGCATCAGGCTGTCTTTACACAAGATGGAGCAAGTCGAAAGTATCTATTCTGAAGCTCGGAAAAGGGCATGGTGGATGACAGTGAGTCTCCTTACGAATCCAGGCTTACTCTTGCTAAACGTCGTCCCATTAGTATGTCTGTCTCTGTTACGCTTCCGTAATTAGCTGCAAAGTATGTTTTATCCCTTCAATTTCATCAAGTAATGAACACCGTTGACAAGCTCATCCAGCCACCCACCCGCGCTCTCAATATGGCTGAGGTGACGACCCCGTTTCCCACGTCTCGATCGAAACCACAGGTATTGGCCTTTCTCCCCTGGACTTTGATCTTCATAATGACTTTTAAAGGCTTGGCCTCAGTTTATCAAGGCAGAAGAGACGCTTTTAGCCGCTACGCTGCTCCTTGTGGCACTAGTCAAAGGCTTCAGTTCGGAAACCGCCATTCCTGGCTTTCGAAGAAATCTCGACTTACTCGACAGACTTATCAATTGTCAGCTTGAGGCTCTCCAAGAGGCCGAGTTCAACAACACGGACGTATCTGCAGTATCTGATTCGAGGTTTGATGCCTGCTTTGCTGCTGTTACTCGTACTAGATTGCTTGGGTATTGCATTCTACTCATTTCTAAGTTCAGGGCTAACACGGGGTAGTGCTCGTATCAAAACACATCGTTATCGTGCTTTGATGGACCATCCGGGTATCTTGAAGAGATTCGAGTCTATACCTGCACACATGTCTGCACGCTTCGTTGATGCCAGCACACCGGAATCCCTCTCTGCGACAGACAAATTGGATCAGATCTTTCCGTTCACGAGCCAGTATTCTCTTCAAGTTTGTTTCGATTCTACCATGCAGCTTGCAACTTGTTTAGACTACCTAGGTACTCTTGACATCGGTGAGTGATGAATCTGATACAGTGACATTCGTTTGAGCTGATTAGAGGTCAGTGGCACCATTCGCTTGCTCTGCGGTATTGGCTGGGTATACATCTATGATGATCCTATATTTTCTCAACTCAACACCGGACGACCACTCGCCTCGCCTCATGGGTGATATGCCTGAAGAAAGGTGTAAAGATGGAGCTTTGTTAGCAATCGATGCGCTCACGAAGTTCTCCATGAGTTTCTTGTTTGTGGGGAAGATAAAAAGTATGTGCTCTTAATATGGTTATTTGGCTTTTGGCTGATGAGCCCTGGATATAGGTCAGCTTGAAAGGGTTGTGATTGCCTACAACATAATGCCCACCAATAACGAAACTGAAGCAGGGAGGATATGATAATGTACCACTAATGTACTCTTGAGTAGACTAATGTCTCTAAACCTTACACATCCGGTTCCGCTGGAGCTTGCCAGTGCGACTACCGACGACCTTACTGAATATGCACGATAGAGTGGCTCCAGGCAGACAGCGCATACTGCCCTTCGTCCAATCCAAGTTGCTTTTTCTCCTGCTTCTCAATCTTTTTCACCTTCAATGTTAAGCAGTAACTGTACGCAGCAGATTTACACGATGATCCTCTGAAGCACCATCTAGGGTTTTAATCTGAGTTGACAATCCTCGATTCCCCCTCATAATCAAGACAAATGACTGGATCAAGTTCTTGGCCCTAGCTCGGGACGGCTTATGCAGGGTCATTGAAGTTGCCCTATTGGCGCGCTTCTGAACACGAGGCAATAAAAATGACACAACATACTGCCCAACGCCAATCATACAGCTTTTTTCTGATATTCATTCTTGCCGCCGACGTTGCAATTCTTCACAGCTATAATATCAGTTTTTTCCAACAAGAACAGAAGGAATTTTTCGAATTATATTTCAGCTTCGCAGACTGCCCCCCAAACGCGAGTAGTCGTCCAGCACGGATATGATTCAGATCACTCTGGCAAATACGATGGGCAAGTCATGTTGACATGTTGCTTAACCTTGGCACCACGTAATTTCGTCATTCATCATGTCTCACAAATCTTTCAGGTGATTGACAAAGCGCTGAGCTGGATTTCTTGGCTACTAACAATCTCTAGAAATGATCAGCGAATCGGGTAACAAGAAATGTGACAACTCAGTAAACTCGCCAATCAGCGCACTTGCTGCTGGAGCCTGCTTTTCAGCTGCTGCAAGGAAATCAATATTCAGCGCCTCGCAATAACCAACCGCATACGCATACAGGGTTTGCCCCATGGGGAATTTTGTGTAGTGATCGCCTGAAAAAGGAGAATAATAAAGGATAAAACCCAACTTCTCACGTCTTCTTCAGTTTCCAGCGTAAAACTCCCTCATCGTATCTATTCATCGACATTATTCACATCGACATCATGTCATCCCACGCCATGCGTACCACAACTTCTTTTCGCCTGTCCCTCTTTATTCTGCTGCTGTCGGTGACAGAGACACTTGCTGAAGATGACGACACTGATTTTCTCATGAATGTTTTTTCCGACCTTGGTCCGTGAGTCACCGCTAACGTTGGATGTTCTTGCTTGGGATATATCGTGCTCACACGGCATCTCAGTGTCCTAGCATTGTTCGGAGAACAATTTGCCCGCCAATTTCTCAGTGAGACTTTCACTTGGTATGACCACGTCATTTTTGCATGTGTACCTCTGGGGATCATGACCGCTATCGCGGGAGCAATTCGCGTTGAAGGTCGGGGGGTTCTCAAAGCCTTCATTGGACGTGCCCGCGAGAACAAAGCAGCTGCCGAGATAGAGTACATGTCGTCTACCTCGGCCGAAGTTGGGGAACTATTCAATGGAAAGGGTATCGTGAGAACTATGGGCCAAGCAAAGATTGCCCAGTTTATTGTTTTCCCTGATGACTTTCTCAAGCGAGAAGAAGACCTTTCTCACGGTATACATACGTTAAAATCTGCAAAAGGCAAAGGTGTCCTAAGTAAACAAGGTCGGTCTACGAATTGGTCAGTTTTGTAGGAAAAGCTCACGAATTCCTTTTAGATTACCGCGATCATCTCGACTTTAGCTTCCTGAATTTATCCAAGCGACACAAACCACAATCTGCGTGTCCGCTAACGGAAGTTGAAGAAGGGAACAGCGTCGACATTCCGACCCAAGACAACCGCGATGCTCCGCCTGAATACTGGGAGTCTCTGCAATATCCCAATCTCCAGCTCAACATTGCCAGCAAGACAATTCCGCCTCAAAGAAGGATTATTGAGCTTCGATTAGCCGCCATTTCGGCTGCTGTATTGCAGGCTTCTCTTCTCGCTATTGCTGTCGTAATACCCTACCAGGTGCAGGGCTACGAGGATCAGCCTTGGGGTATTCCTTGCTACATTGTGGGTTCTGTGCTTGTTTTCATTGGTATGCTTTCTTGCTCTGTTGCCATCGAAAGGAGTACCAAAGAGTTCAAATGGACTGCAGCAGCCAAAGGGACATCTAGCAAGTCTACACCTTCCAACAACAGCGATTCGGATACCTCTACGCGAAAGATGAATCTGTACTGGGTGCAACGCACACAGAGAGTCAGTGATCAAGAGTTTGGCTCATTGGTCATCTACGCGCAAGAGAAAGAGTGTCTTTCGACATCAAGCCGACAAGAAGACGTCAGTGCCAAGAAGAACGATAGCCCTACTGCAAACACGCGTAGTCACACTCAAGAGAGGTTGAACGGCGAGGAAAACGAGACGGGTGCACTGAAGAAAGGTTCTGTAAAGGATGATAAAGAAAAGGCTCTAGGATACCACGACATCCGCGCATTCACCGCACTCTTCGCAGGTGGCTCAGGGTTTACCATCCAGTTCATTGGTTTGCGAGGGCTTCCGTGGCCCTGTGCCGTTGCTCACCTTGGGGCCATTATCGTCATGGCTGTAATACGAGCTTTGATCCGGCGTCGGCTTGGAGAAGGTGTAGAACATTTCCGTGCGCCGCCAGGGTACGAACTTGACTTCCTGGCCACTCTCCTTGTCGAATCCAAGCCTGGCAAATTTAGAGACTTTGGAAAACACCGCAAGTCCGTACAAGAGATTTTTTCATGGGAAGTCGTAACGGCAAAACAAGGTGAAGAAACCGCCTGTCCTGACTTTCCGATCACCCCCTTCCAGAAGTCCGAGCAAGAGCCGTTCAACGAATCCAGTGAGGTTCATCAAATCATGCAGGTTCGAACGAGATTGGGCGACATCTGTGAATGGGAATCTAGGGCGTTCAAGTCAGCACTTGCGTTAGTTCGCTCTATTGAGAGATTTCTGGACGAGCTTCTCCCGGAAGGACTGCCCAACAAAGAACCAATTCTCTGGGACATTCCTGTACGACACCTGAAGGCATGTCCGGAGACCGTGAGATTAAAGATCACCAGGGGTACTGACGAAATGCTCAAGGGGTGGAAAATCAAGGCTGGTGAGGTCGAGGCTATCCTATCACTTTGGATGGCTAATCTCGAGGCGAACGACATCACCGGAGCAGATGACCACAAAGGAACCGAATGGCAACGATCGAAGGCCGGTGTTGCACTGGGTGTTGAATATTGTAGAATCATAGGATGCAAGTATGCTGACGGTGTCCTGGAGCGCGATATCAGGTGGTGGGTAGACAACCCCACTTTGAGTGAGCAAAGGGGCCCAACTGATAATCAAGACCACAAGAACATCAAGATGGTCATTGGCTATACTGGGCCCATTCGAGGATTGAATACGCACACACTCTATGTTCAGCATTCTACAGCGGATCTGGCTACGATTGTAGCACAGCATCTCTTCACCAATTTCGTATGGACTGTGTCTGATCATCTACCGAAAGATGTCCTCTATCAGTGCTCCCTCACTAGCGACGAGTTCGTCAGTGTTCAACCACCTAGACCACTGGATCAACTATCAAGCAAACGTGGAACAGGCCGGAAGCTGAGTCATAAAAAGCTCACCCAAATTGCACTTCATGCTGAGAAAGAAGGTCTTGGAGTGCTGGACGACATTCTTCTCTGTGTCATTCCTGCATTTAGCATTACAGACCGCCTCCCTAATGATGCAACCCTGAAGTACGATCTACCGGATTTCGGTGAGCGACTCGTATGGTCCAAAGCAGCTCCAGGCTATTTGGGCCTGTTGGAATCTATTCCACAGAGCAGAGACGCTGTTCTGACAGACCGCCGCTCCTTAGCAGGACTAGTTGGCGTACTGGATTTTATTTATATCATGGCCCTTGACGGCGAGAACAGGAACTACGGAAAGCCTAATAGGAGTGCTGAGATGAATAACATAAAGAGCACTGGAGACTCAAGCACGAAGAGCGTTAGCTCAACAACAGACCCTAAGCTTTTAAGTCGGCATTCCTCTGATGATTTCAAAAGTTTGTTGGCTCTCCTCTCAAAGTCTTTTACTGGAGTCATCAAGGAACTGTGGTACTTTTACGAGCTTCAAGGACGTGTAGAGTGCTTATCGGAGCTTAAAGCTCTATGTCAGAAGCAGAGTCCTCGAGAGTGGCCACAACAACTAAAAACTCTGAAAAATGACAATTCGATGCAACAGGTCAGATTCAGCGACGTGCATCGCCAAATTTCCAATACATGCCAGATTGATCGGGAAAGATTCAAAGGTTTGAATCTCATCCGAACGAAAGAGCTTAATACTGATGGTCTTTCAGGAAATGATTTGGAGAAGAGAGATATTTTCGGCTGGACAACTCTACACTATGCTGCTGCTACTTGTCGAGATTTGGAAGTCGTTGGGGACGATGGCACCAAGGCAGACGCCCAACCTGTTACCATACCTGCTCTTCGGGAGGGAAAACGCCCAAGAAGCTGGTGGTTGGACAACTTTCGCAGAAGCCCAGTCCACGTGGCTTCCCTGAAGGGAAATGCACAGTTCCTAAAGCGACTACTCGAAAGCCTGTCACCAGAGGATCGGGAAAATGCCCTTCAATCACAAGGTCTGGATGGAATGACCCCAATTCATCTCGCCATCGAAGGGGGTCATGAACATTGCATCGATGTCTTGATGAGTTTTGACCAGATCTTTGAGTCCAAGCTCAAGGTAGATGCCTGGAAACGGAGTCCAGTTCAACTTGCACTCGCAAAAGGGGAATACCAGTGCTGTATCGCATTAATCAACAACAAAATGCTTCAGTTCAGCCTCGATACCCGTGATACTCTTGGACATTCGCTTTTTTTCTACCTCAACGAGAAAGACTATGAACAAAGGAAAGTTGGGCGACTGCTGTTCAAGAAACACTCAACCAAGTTTCCAGAGAGGGACCATGCCGGGAACTCTGTCTGGCACCACGCGACAAGGTTTCTCGACAAGGATATCAGCATGCTACATGAGCAACACAAATCTAGGATCAACCAAGACAATAAATCGAAGGAAACTCCGTTACACCTGGCAGTCAAGAGAGGGGACGATGAAATGGTCAACCAGCTCCTCGCTCTTGACGCGACCCCATCCGTCAACTCAGATAAGGACTTATCTCCCTTAATGCTTGCCTGCTCGATTGGTCAAACTGAAATGGTTAAGCTCATGTTGAAAAAATACCCGCATGCTGTAAAGGACAAAGACAAAGAGGGGAAAACTGCACTTCATCATACAGTTGAGTCGCAAGTCGACAATGGCGATGTCCGTCGCCGAGTCATCCAGTGTCTCGTTGATACCATGAAGGACGTTGACATGAAAAGCATCGATGTCAAGAGTCATGAGAGCTTCACACCACTGCATATAGCATCGCAAAAGCCCAATGCCTCGGTGGTCTCTATTCTCCTCGATTCGGGGGCGGACCCTCGTGTCAAAGACAAATACGGCCAGAATGTACTGCATCATACAGTGCAATCATGGCCCGAGGGTGATGGACGTGATGCAAATGAGATGAAAGATGTTTGGCAGAAACTTCTGCAAAAGTCTCCTGGCTGCATGGACGCACGAAATACCTTCGGAGATACACCATTGACGGAGGCATGTAGGCGCGGCCAGCCCCTGGCTTTCATCTCCACGGTGGTTGATCTATCCAAGGAAAAAGATTCAGTGCTCAATCTCAACCAAAGCGACGAAATGTTCACAGAATCCCCCCTCGCTTGGGCATGTGAATATGGAAAGGCCGAGGTCGTCGAGCTATTGTTATCGTCGGCGGCGGTGGACTTGAATCAACAAGCAACGGAATACCGACTGTTCACGCCACTGCATTTTGCCTTGAGACAGAGGAATCCCGACATCGTTCAACTACTAATTCAGGGTCTAAAGAGGTTTCCTGAACTTAATGTAGCCTGCGATGATTGTCCTAATCTTGTGGAATTTGCCTTTCGTGAATCCAACAAGGAATGTATCGAAGCATTACTTTCGCACCCTGGGGCAAAATCCGCGGCTTTGCTGACTTCTGCATGGAAACGCATTGTGCAGGAGTCCTCAACAATAGCACGGGAGATAGACTTTCCCAAGCTATGGGAACATGCCATCCTTGACCCCAAGAACCATGTGCTATTTCCAATTCACGAGCTAGCAGAAGCTGGTCGGTTTGAGAGACTCCAATCACTTTGTAATGAGGGTAGAAATCTCGGCAACCTCGACGAGAATAATTGGACACCTGCAGAGGTTGCGGAAAGATATGGTCATCGCGAGCTGGCAGCGTTACTTTGCCAACACGAATCGACACGAGATCCGGGATCGACAAGAAACCTCAATACAAACCCGTATCGTAAGCCATTGACTTTCATTAGCTTATACAAAGGACTGCAGATCCAACCATCCCCTTGGCCCCCATCTGGTTTGACTCTGGGTCTCAATTTGGGTTAGTGATGTCTCAATGGGGCAGTTCTTGATATCTAACACTCCGAATTAGATGTGAGAATACCAGAGCGAGAGGGAGCCAGAGATCAATTTTGCTACCTTCGAGCTAAGGAGGCCATTCCTCCGCACCCAAAGTACTTCTATTTTGAGTTTAAGATCCTCCAACCTATCCGAACGAAGTATGTTACTCCTGCGGAATTCCTTTCCGTTGTATGGCTGAAACAAAAACAATTTTTGAATTAACACTGAATTCAGTCTTTGTGCTTTCGGCTTCTGCCAATCACTCGTTCCTAAAAACCAGCTTCCTGGGTGGCATGAGGGGTCTTGGGCATACCATGGAGATGATGGAGGATTGTTCCTAGAGGGTGGACGGTATAAAGTCCGAGATAGCGATGAGACATTTGGTCAAGGCGATGTAGTTGGGTGCGGGCTGAATTTCGAAACTGGTATTGGTTATCGTACCAAGAATGGGAATCTTTTGGGTCACGGTAAAGTACACTCTGCAACACAAAGGTTAAATTCTAACTTGGTAGCAGATGATTCATTCAAGGATCACAACTTTTCGACAGGCAGGTTCTATCCTTGTATAGGTTTTAGAGGCGATGGGCATGCCGACAAGTTTGAAGTTCAGGTTATCTTACAAGCTACTGAGGAACATCCTTTCTGTTTCCGAGGGCCTTATGACTATCTAAAACTTGGAGTCTAGACTGAAAAGTGTGTACTCTCGACATGTTTACTTGGTTTTTGACCGAGAAACCTTGGATACAGGCCAGCTTGAAAGAGTTGCGACTGCCTATAGCATGGTATCTACCAACACAGAAACTGCAACAGAGGGATAAGCCTGACTGCCGCGATCGGGGCATAGGACAAGGCGCCTACATTGGTCTCGAACATGGAGGCGTGTTTGAGCATCTGGTACAACAATGAAGGTGGTGTATCCGAGAATTGAATATATTCTTTGTAGCAGCCTTTACAAATTCTTATGTAAATATTACACACCACGTCGTCTCATCCATACGTCAAAACTTGGAGATAACCTCCTCGCTCTCAATCGAATCCAAATTTCCCTCCTGAGTTGTCTTGATTCACCTGATGTCTCACTTCAGCTCGCATGAAGCAGTTCGCGAGCGAGCGGTCATAGCCGGAGGCGACATCGGCAATACTAGTCGTTATTATTAGGTAATTAACCCATGCACCATCATTTAGCGCACATAAGGCGTTGTCCTTCAAGCCAATGACGAACATCAGAAGACGCTATATTGCATACCTCAGTAATACAGGTCGCAGGGGTAATCTCCTTGAGACCCCGGGTGCCTACCTCCGTGCCATCTAACCGCAGAACGCCAAGCCAACCAAAACGCCAAGGATGAACCGATACTTCATTTTGCCACTAATTTTGCGCATACTAGAGATACTGAAAATGCTAAATGCGGTGCTACAAGAAGATAGTGCGGAAGCACCCGGGTCTCAAAGACATAAAGGGTCATTTTGCCACTTCTAACCATATCTTGCCCACACCCTAAAAAAAAAAAGAAGAAGAAAAGAAAAAAAAAATAGAATCTCATTCGTTTTCTCAATCTATAAGAACTTCTGAAATATTATCAGTGAATATTTATAAC